>CAUYSK010006341.1:0-25141 GCA_963575035.1 Avahi laniger
GATGGGTACTTGAGTTGTTTCCACATCTTTGCAATTGTGAATTGTGCTGTTATAAACATTTGAGTACAAGTGTCTTTTTTATAAAATATCTTTTTTTTTTTCCATTGGGTAAATACCCAGTAGTGGGATTGCTGGATCAAATGGTAGGTCTACTGTTAGTTCTTTGAGGTATCTCCATATTGTTTTTTACAGAGGTTGCACTAGTTTGTAGTCCCACCAAAAGTGTATAAGTGTTCCTTTCTTTCCACATCCTCGCTAGCATCTATTGTTTTGGTATTTTTTGATAAAAGCCATTTTCACTGGAGTTAGGTGATATCACAGTATGATTTTGATTTGCATTTTCTTGATGATTAGTGATGTTGAGCATTTTTTCATATGTTTATTGTTCATTTGTCTTATCTTTTTTTCAAAAACTTCTGTTCATGCCTTTTCCCACTTTTTAGTGAGGTTGTTTGATTTTTTTTCTTGCTGATTTGTTTGAGTTCTTTGTAGATTCAGGTTATTAGCCCTTTATTGGATGTATAGCATGAGAATATTTTCTCCCATTCTGTAGGTTGTCTGATCAATGCTTTGTTGATTGTTTCCTTGGCTGTGCAGAAGCTTTTTAATTTGATCAGGTCCCATTTATTTATTTTTGTTGTTGCTGTGATTGGCATTGAGTTTTTCTTCATAAATTCTTTGCCTAGGTCAATCTCTAGAAGAGTTTTTCCAACATTTTCTTCTAGAATTCTTATAGTTTTATGCCTTAGCTTTAAGTCTATCTATTATCCACATGAGTTGATTTTTGTGAGATGTGGTAGGTGTGGATCCTGTTTCAATCTTCTACATGTGGCTATCCAATTTTTCTAGTACCATTTATTGAACAGGGATTCTTTTCCTCAGTGTAAATTGTTGTCTGCTTTATCCAAGGTCAGATGGCAATATGTGATTGGTTTTATATCTGGGTTCTCTTCTGTTCCATTGATCTATGTCTCTATATTTGTGCCAGGACCATGCTGTTTGAGTTATTATAGCCTTTTAGTATATAGCTTAAAGTCTGGTAGAGTGAAGCCTCCAGGTTTGTTCCTTTTGCTTAAGGTTGTTTTGGCTATTCAGGCTCTTTTCTGGTTCTAAACAAAGTGTAGAATTAGTTTTTCTAGATCTGTGAAATATGATGTTGGTATTTTGATGCGGATTGTATTGAATCTGTGAATCACTTTAAATATTATGGACATTTTAACAATGTTGATTGTGTCAATCCATGAGCATGATATGTTTTTCCATTTGTTTACGTCTTCTGTGATTTCCTACCTTAGTGATTTGTAGTTCTCCTTGTAGAGATCTTTTATCTCCTTGGTTCAAGAAGCTCCCAGCTCACTGGTGGCAGCAGACTGTGGGCTTGTGTGGGCCTAAAGTCTCTCCAGAAGCTGAGGAACTCACCAACTATCAGAGATGCAAAGTGTAAGAGAGGCAATGGTCTTGGCAAAAGAAGGGCAAAAATATTTTCTGTCACTTTAATACTTCTCCCACTTTTTGGGAACTGTAGCGTGGCCTGCATCCCTGAGGCAGGTTAAGTCTTTTGTTAAAACTTCCAGTTAGCAGAGTTCACAGGCTTTGTCTTTGGCAGGGATAGGACAATTAGAATAGTTAACCACAGTAATTACTCTCCCTTTAAAAGTGCTATATTTCTGCCTATGTTCAGGAAATTTGGGATTTTGAGACCAGAGGGTCTACCATTTTTTCCTCCTTTGCAAAAGAAACTCTTTTCTTTCTCCTCAAACCACTTGTCTTTGTTCTTCTGATTCAGCCTTGTGGACAAGTGGCCTAGTTTTCGGTAACACAGGGAGGGAGAAGGGTAGTCTACATCCTTCTTGCTGGACTCCAAGACTCTCTGGAGTTGATCTTTTCTGATACCTTGCTTTTTCCTGTTCCTCCACAACTTCTTCCCATGGAGTCTCCTGAAGTTTCTGGTACCCTTCCTTCAGACCCATATCTGATCTATGTTTATCTGTTGGCTCATTTTTTCTCTTTCATCTAAAACGTCTCCTTCTAACTGAGATGCTCTGGAAGCTAGTATCTCTGGTCAGCCATCTTGTCCCTTATGTCACAAATTTTTTGAATAATTAATTTTTAATGTCATTGAAAATATACTATAGAAAATGAATCACTGACATGTTTGAAGTTTAACTGCAAGACTTTAAGTACATAGGAAATGCTTTTCTCCAATATTTTATATTTAATCCCTAAGAGGTAAAAAAGGAATTCCCATTGAATTTGCAAATTTCTGTCTACATACACATAAAAGTGATGCAGAATAACTTTCTTATTGGGGAAAAATCTTTCTTTTCTTTGAAAGGCTCAGAATAGAATTATGTGATTTTTCAAAGGCCAATTGCAATACAATTAAATAAAAGATTTAAGTGATAGTTTATGTAAAGACATGTTTATTTCATGAATTGGAAGACTACAACTCACAAAGATATACAAATATGCACATATGTTCATTACTCTTTTTCCCTGAGGTTACAGTTCTTTCATATTTTTAAATAGATGCTTTTGAATACAGGGGAAATAATCATTTTTTATTGTTTATGGGTGATTTTATGATTTGACTAAAATCTTGGAAGTCATGTCTATCAATCTTATTCCTAACAGTCAATACATTAAAAACAAATGCTTTATATGCTTTATATAAAGCATATGCTTTATATGCGTCAATGTTTTCTGGATTTAAACAATTAATAGAAATAGTCTAGGACATAAAGTTGAAAAGTAGAATGCTTGGATACTTATATGTTAATCTATTTAGTTGTAGTTATTAACTCATACCAAAAAGGAATAAAGAAAAGAACCTTGATATATTATATAAACTGAATAAAATTAGAGTGGTAGAGATGAATAAATAGTTTCATAAAGAGATTTTGCATTTGGAATTGCTTTGCTGGAAATTTCAGCACATCACAGAAACATTAAAAGATCATCATCTACAGAAAGGTTTGCTTAGTGCAAAATGAGATTTGGAAATAGATCTTAGGACAGACATGAAAATCTCATTCTTTCTTACCCAAGTTCTGATTTACTGCCCACTTTAAAACAATATTTCTTTGTCCCATCCCAGTTAATTTATTATTCTGCTATGCCACTTCAGCTGCCACCCTGATCCAAGCCACCACCCTGACTCACTTGCCTTACTGCAGAAGCCTCCTGAATGATCCCCGTCCATCAGCATGCCTTGCTCAACTCCATTCCACCACTCTGCTTCAACTCCCCTGGTTTGTTCCTAGACACATCAGGCCTGCTCCTGCCTCAGTGCATTTGTTTGTTTTGTTTCTTTTGCTTGGAGCACTATTCTTTCAGATATTTGTGTGTCTCATCTCTCATTTTCTTCTGATTTTTAATCAAATATCAGTTTCTCAAAAAAGCCATCTTTGGTCACTATTCAATGTCGAAGACCTTTTAAATTTTTTTTTTCTTCTTCTGATTTACTGTTATCTTTCTCTAGATTAATTAAGTATGCATCTTGTTTAGTGTCCCCATGACACCCTCTTGCATGTAAGCCCTGGAGGGGGATGGGGTAGATCTTTTCTGTTCTAATGCTGTATCCATGGTGCCAAGAAATGATCTAACTCTGTGTACACACTAAAATAAACATCTATTGAATAAATGAATGAAAATATAAACAATAGTAATACAAACCTAGAGATTGAATATCGATATAAGAATTAAAAACCCCAAAGGGGACTAGCATATAAAAATAATCAACTCCTACAAAATCAGAAAAACGAATATTTAAAAAGTCAGTGAGAAGAATACTCTAGTTGGTAGGAAAAGACTGCTAAATGATGAAATGTCGTTATTTGTAGAAGTAAATAAGATCTCACATTCTTTGCCAGGTGTACTTTCTTGTAAGAGCGTTACAGTAAACATAAAGTAATCCTTTCAATGTGACATGGTCACTAAAAAGGAAAAAAAAAAGAAACAAAATTTGAAATAGAGGATTTTTGAATTATATTCTTCATTGATTTTGGAAAATCTTCAGCATCACAGCAGACTACAAAGCATTTATAGGAATAAAAAAAAAAGAATTCACAGGGACTTAAAAGTTAACAAAGCAGCCGACTATGTGAAAGAGCAGCAGAGCATTTTGCATGGTGGTGAAACTGAGCTCATTAGCAAACTGATGGCTTGGAGCTGACTCTAGGGGAGGATACAACTAAACTTCATACAGTAGTTCCTGCAGAGCTGATTGTGAAACATCCTTGGTCTCATGTCGTTGGAAGCTGCTCAGCATGCTTTCTGGCCTAGGATAAGAGGTGAGTTATTACAAAGGCCAGTGGAGAGGGACCAACCAGCATTTTGAAATAAACAGAATGAAAGGCCACCATAAATGTTGGCATAGTATAATGTAAGATTCCAAATTCCTATGTGGATGCTTTGAGCACAAAATGTGCTAAGTCATTGTTGAAGCACACTAAAAGTCTCAACACATAATCCTATACATATATAGGAGGAAAAAATATATAATATATACCAATATATATACAAGTATAATATTTGATGCTGCTGATTCTGGAAGAAATTTTCTAAAATAAATTATGTATGTGTGTGTGTGTGTGTGTATATATATATATATATGCACATAAAATAAACGTTGTGGTTAAGTAAAGATGTAAAAGGCATCTAGTTTTAACCCTCTTAGGTTAATTAGGACAATATATGGTCTCAAGTTTCAAACAGAATTCTTTAATGATCTGAGTAAATAAAGCAAAAATTATGACTACAATTAATTATTGCTTTTCATATGCATAGTCATAGGAAAAAATTGCTAACAATAACAGAAATCACTAATATATGCTAAAAAACGAAATGAGTAGAAATCATTGTATTATTGTTGAGATATCCATTCATTTTATAATTATATGATAATTATAAATTCCCCAAAACTATCATCTCTTGGATTTCAGAAAAAAATACTGTTGCAATTATGTAATATTTAGGGGCTAATAATATTAAATTTTAAAATTCAAAAAAATCTATCAGACACTGTAGATAAGAGGAGAGGGACAAGGAAAGCATGGCCAGGCAGAATTCCAGTGGAGCAGGGACCTAGTTAGAATAGGGTGATTTGGAAATCTGCAAGATGCCGAGCAAAGTAGCAACATTGTGAAAATGCTGTACGTGTGCCAATCATTTTTGAATCAACTTGTTAACAAGGTTTAAAGAGAATGGGGTCAGTTTCACAACATGATCCAAAAAAAAACAAACTTGGCAGCAGCAAGAGACACTGGCAAGGAGGAGACTATATTCTGGAGCCATATAGAATGAAGACATAGGCAGGAATACAGGTGGATGTGTATGTTTGGGCAGGAGATGGGGCTCAAGCCCTAGTCAGCAGAGACAAGAGCTAAACTGGGAAGTCTTACCAAGCAGAAAATAAGCAGACTGTCAGTGAGTTAGTAGGATAGCAGGAATTTCAAAGGCAAGGTCAGCTGAATCAGTATGTAGCGGACTCAACCCCTCCTTCCCAGACCTACACAACCTTGTAATTCAGGCAGATAAGGAACACCTCTTCTGCAATCTCTGTTTTTCCCCCCCTTCCCTCAGAAAACCTCCCCAAAGTTTTCCATGTGTGGATACAGGGAACTAACTGCATTGGTTATAATGGACTATTGCTTTTTACCTGAACCACTCTCTCCCAGTTAATTCACAGAGGAACAGTGCTGAATACTAGTAAGTGCTTAAAGCATGTATGTAAAAATTGCATTCTTAGCCCATGGGGGCTGGTCCTTGATCTGACCATTATTAGTTCCGCCAGTGATTTTGATATTAAAATTTAGCACCTTCTCATTAATTTTTCTGAGAACATCAATTTCATGACATAGCAGCTACCTTAGAGAATAGTTTTAAAACTCAATCTGACCATGACAAATTGTGGAAGCAAGCACAAACAAATCAGATAAAGCTTGAAAAGTAGAAGCATGCAGCATAGTTTTCATATTGAAATCTACTTGCTTAAAAATGGTTTATCATTATGCCCATTTTTCCTTTGATTTATTAATGAACGCAGTGCAGAGGCTAAATAACAGGTTCTATCACTGGTTTCCTGTAAACTGGTATCCAGAATTTTTTTTTTCCTTTCTTTCATGATGGCTTGTCTGCAATTGGTTGTTAATTCGCAGAAAAAAACATTTCTTTCAAGCGCAATTTGTAAACATTTCTTTCAAGCACAATTTCAAACATTTCTTTCAAGCACAAGATGTAAAACACCCTATCCTATTTGTTTTTCCAGCTTGCTCTGAATTTTTTTTAATGTGTGTTTTTTATTTATTGAGAGAAATTACATGAAATATTAAAATATGTGATTAAAAAATGTATGGTATATCATGTGATGTAAATTCTAACTATAAAAATGACCTTTTTACTCTTCTTCACGGATGTTTGCTAAAAGTTCAATATTTACTGGATCATAGATGAAACATTGGTGATTTCTTCATAAAGAAAGATTAAAGAATCACAGAAAAAGTGTTACCATTGGAATGATGGAAAGATAAAAATAGCTAGTAAAATTTTGGAGGCAATTTTGGCTAGCATTTGTCACAGTATTTGGGGGCAAAGGTTAGTGATCATAAATAGAGAAGACCGTTGTCAAAGCGTCACTGTCCAAAGCCATTGGCAAGTGGTTCATATTCATTGCATTTTATTGCCAAATTAAAAAAAAAAAAACAAATTCTGACTTAATGAGGAGACACTTTAATTAAAACTATTGTATTATTACAAGGAAGAGGTGGGGAAGGAACTGTTGTAATGGTGAAGTAAGGGGAAATATTGCAATAGGGAGAAGATACTCTGACCATAAGATCTCAAGGGTTTCTTTCTTAAGTAGGGAGGAGCAGTAAACCAGGCTAGAAGAAAAAGGGTGTGAGGAAGTGAGATGACAGGGTTGCCTAATTAGATAATGGGTCAGAGAAATGTTTTATTAATATTCTGAGGCCAGCCTATTTCAGAAAGGAGGGGGTTAAGGATGGACTGTTTAAGGAAGGTTGCATGTTCTTTAGCCTGTGAGTGGGAGAACGTTCAGAGATATGGGAAAAGGAGAGAATTTTAACCAAAGTTTGGTTAACAAGCATTTTGTTCCAAATGATCACTGGGGACAAGTAGGTCAGCTAATCATTTATGAGAAAAAGAATGAGAATGTGGAAGGTCTCTGTCTGGCCTGGACATAGATTTAAAAAAAGAAGGGCATCCGTTAGACTTACCTAAGCCATATGGGAAGGGTGGTTCTTTTCATTAAGATATTTCCCAGAACAAAAAAGGGTGCGGAGATATTTTAACAGTCAATGTTTTCCAGAAGCACAGAGCTCAGTTAAAATTCAATACTGTCAATATGGTCAGGATTACCATTTTTTTGTAATATCACTATTCTTGCTGTCTAGCTACTACTATATTAAATATAAAATATATTCTTAATACAAGTAAATTCTTATTGCTGTCTACCTTTGTAAATAACCTGGAATTTTTGTATCTTTTTGAAATGGAAAAAAAAATAATAAACATACTAGGTATTTAGTTGCATTTTATAAAACCACATGCAAACAAATGAATATATTATTTATTAAAAGATTTATATATCTTCTAACTGTCAATACGCTAAGGTGAAAATATTTCATTCTCTGACATCTCTCAAATTTAGCATGCATGAAATGGAGAGTTACTCATGATTTACTGTTCAATATTTCCCCATCTTTATCAGGAAATCTGAAAGAGATGCAATTTGAGGTGAATGCATAAACTGGTCAGTTTCATTTTTTTTTCCAGGTGCAGCCTTTATACCACTTCCTACGAAATATACAGTTTGGTAGAGAGTAATCAAAAAGCTGTATTTCTGAATAAACTTGCAGGCAAAGTTATTAAAATGTAATTTAAATGGCTTTTTTATGAGTAGAATAATTGACAGCTTCTTTCAAGTAGCAGTTTATAATTTAGAAATATTTATAATTTATTCCTTGACACTTCCTTAGTTCACTGAGAAAGTTTACCAGGGACCATGGATGTCTGTTGGCATGTATAACAAAACCAAGGGCTGGATTTGGAAAACCAGTTTGACTTTAGCAAAATGTTCTTGGGTAGCTTTCGCTCTCTTCTGGAAGAGTTCACTAACAGATGGCAACTTGTCATTGCTAATGGAGTGTTATCCTGAAAAACTTCAAGGATCCATGCAGAGTGTGACACTCTTCCCCTCCTCTTTTCAAGCCACCTCACAGAAATAGCCAATAATGACCTCTTTCTTTTCACAGATGATTCCACCTTATGTCGGCTGATTCTTTCCAAGTCACATCAAGGCTGCTGTAATCCAAATATGACAAAAGACTTTTTGTTGTTTGACAGCTAATCTATGTACTAAATAGTAGAGGCACCCTGATGCAGTAAGAAGGATGTCGTGACACAAAGGTGGGGTCCTGAGTTCTAGCCCTGGCTTTGTGAGTCCTTGGCCAGCTCACTTCTCCACTGTGGACTTCACTGTTCTCATTGAAACATGAACAGATTGTCTTATACCAACAATAGGCTCATTTCAGGTACATTTGTGAGATTTTAAATTCCTTTGATATAAACGAAGCATTAGATTGTTAGCTGAGTATGTGTGAACATTTTTACATTCTGTTTATTTACTAAAATTATATTTTCATAGACAAATTAGCAATTTGGTTTCTAAGGTTACAATAGCCATAAAACAACAAAACAACACTTCATCTTCTTGTATTTGTTTAGCAATGCATAGATTTCAGAGCTTCTTCACAGCATAATTTTTATTTGTTTCTTTAAATCCATTAGCAATTTAGCACTTCAAAGATAACAATAGAAAATAGTAAAAACTTGCTCAAGATCATACAAAATGAAGAGATTAAGTCTAGGCTATTATCCAGATGACATGAATCCTGGCTCTAAGCTTTGTTCATTTATTAAACCAGAACTATTTTATTTTATTAATGATAACTAATATTCATGTTATACCTGCCAGTTGCTTTTAGACTTTTAAATGTTTTTCAGATATAATTTTACTTAAACCTCGACAATCATGTCCAAAAGAAAATAAAGTTTAAATGTGTATCCAAGGTTCCAGAGCTGATGAGTGATGGATAGGCAAGGATGATTGTGATAGGTAGGTAGAAAGAAGTGTCCTGATTTCTCCTTTGCAATAGTCCAAATATCACCCCACTATTTAAATTAGTCACTCTTCCGGAAGTGAATTAGGCACCATACCAAATGCCTGTTGAATAACTAGAAATCAATTCTTTGAACCAGACATTTTTCGTAATTGGATTTGCTCTCTTATGTTTTCTAATCAGGCTTTTTTTCCTTCTTTCTTCTTTCCCATCTTTCCTTCCCTTCCTCCCTCCCTCCCTCCATTCCTCCTTTCTTCCTTCTTTTCTTCATTTTCTTCATATTGCTTTCTATTTTTCCCTCATTCTGCCCATTATATTTTACACTGTTGTTTCATTCAAGTTCCATACGTAGTTAAACTTGTTGTCTCTTTAAGAATTTTTACTCAAGGCGTCTAATGAATGTACATAACATAGCATATTTCCTTTGGAAATAAGTGCTGGCGTTTTTCAGGTTTTTCTTTTTTTATTTTTGCCATTAGAAAAATACCAATACCATATTCCTGCAAGTATATATTAGCAACAATATAGAAAGTTAATGTTATTATTGCATAGAATTTGTAACTGTCCCTGAATGAACTGGACAATGTTAATACTAATGTAATTTGAAACTAAAATGAAATGTAAATTGAAGTTTGATTTTTCTGAAAGTATGTTTCTTGAATAAAAGAAATCCTTAAAGACAATGCTTTAAGTTTTAGACAAGATATTCTACTCAAATACCAGCAGTCACTTTATAAGACCTTATAAACAGTGATAAGTATTACAATTATATTTCACATTTACATCATATTTTATGGTTTCTAAGACATAAGATGGGAATTGAGGTTTTGAGCTCAATTTTCTTTAAGTAGTGCGGGGGATCTACCTATGGACTCCAGAGTGATTCCATCGGTTCAAAAGAATGAAAATGCTCATATATGCGAACTGTTTTAGGCTAGTGATTTCAAAGAAATGAAAAGAGTAATTTTTCTCCTCTACATTGTAGTCAACTTCATTTTACAGATTGATTATATATAAATCCTTAATAAATCATAAAGTCATAGAATGATAAGCTAAGAAGGTACCCTGAAAGTTCATTTAAGCATTCCACACAGGTAAGTATCTATGCTATATCATAAAAAAAGGAATTATAAAAACAGATAAAATGATAAAAATATTGTATTGGTATATATTTCTTTTTATAATGAGATAGTACACAATAAAAAATCCAACATAAAATGCCAAAAAATATTTTTAAAATTTATGTGAACTTCATTAAAATTCATGACTTTTTAAAGATGTCTTATATGTGTTATATCATGTTGTGGACAATTTTAGAAAATGATTCCCATCCCTCATTGTATTTATCACACTATATAATAAATTTTACCTATTTGAGTGAAAAGATATTTTTCAAAAAGTATTTGAATTGTAGAAATAAAGTTATCAAAGGGTGATCCATGAAACCTAGTATCTCAAAATGGGAATTCTGTTCATGGTAAGTCCCAGTTACTGACTGTTGACCCTGTATCCAAGGATCTGCTAGGTCATTTTGCTATTATATCCTGGCCCCTGATCACACTAGGATAGGGCCAGCACACCCTAAATCATGTAATTCAAAGCTCCCACACCTCTAGAATTGGAACCCTTTCTTCCAAAATGCAACATCTGGTAAGTGGCATGCATGTAAATGTGTGACAACCAGCTCTGGGACAGGAAATGGTGGTGTGTGATTTGTAATGTGTGTACACAATTTCCCTGGTGTAAATACTATCATCCTTTCATCAAGGCTCATTTCAAACTATCAACTTGGTGTCAGTGAACATGGAATTGAGAAGAGATATTTAGTAGCACATAATTACACAGTATTTATGCCACACAGATACAAGAGGCACAAGTAACCTCAAGAACATAGGCATTAATAAAATTTAGTAGAGTGTGTAGGAAGTGATGAATTTTGTATATTTTTATCTTTCCTTTAAAGAAAGGTATTTAATTATAAGTTTATTTAACTTGTTTTTTTTAATGGCTGTGCTTAACCACCAAGTAGCAAAATTCGTGAAAATTTATCATTCAGATCTCATGAACACACCATTGTCTCTGGCCCAGCTCGAACTCTGTGGGCTATCAAAGAATTCAGAAGTCACTGGAGGCCTGCACACCCGATATGCTCCTTTTTACATCGAGTTTTCCCCAGTGAACTCTGCTGCTACTAAGTTTGCCAGGTGAGTGCTGCCTGATATTTTGCTCTCATTTTCACAAACAACTATGAAGGAAGTCTTATTTTTTTAGGAGAATTTTATTTTATTATTCTTTATTTTTATTTTTAATTGACAAAATTTGTATATATTTATCATGTACAACATTGTTTTCAAATATGTATACACGTGGAATGGCTAAATTGAGCTAATTAACATATGTATTATTTTGTGAGAGAAATTTAAGCAGAAGTACATCAAAGGATCATTTTTTCTCAAGTTATCCAGAAATGAAAATATTTTAAAAAATTTTCTTTATTTAAACTAAAACTTATGTAAAGATTGCAAGCACATCAATCTTAAAAATACAGATGACATTTAGACTTATGAATTTTTACATAAGTGAAATTAACTTTCAGTGAAAATGCAAATGCAAAAACAGATCCCAATTCTCTCACAAAAAAGATTGGTATAAAACATTGTTAAATGTTTTAAGTGTGAGTCACACAAGTCCACACCAAACAATAGACATCTTGAGAAAAGATCATGCCATTTTTCCCCTTCATTGTAAACAATGGTATATAAAATATTAGAAAGTGTGAATTATGTGCTTATTATATGACTATCAAAGGTCACTAATATGTCTAGTTACTGTTTTACATCTATGACAGAGTGTATTTGAAATGATTAAAAGACACTTTGATTAAGTGTTTCTATTATAAAAGATACGTTTGAATACATTTCTTCTGACTCAAAATATATAATTAGGAACTATTGTTGATGATATATTTCCCAGCCCTTCCTTCCCCAATTTTTTAACCTCAGAGCTAAGGTATGTATGGCTGGCTACACTGTTTCCAATTCCTGTAGCAGTAACTGCTGGAGCAGGCGTCTCAATTCTCTGACTCTTTATTGTAGAAATGTGGTCTAGGACCAGCAGCATCAATTTGTTAGAAACACAAAATCTCAAGACTCCACCCTAGACTTCCTGAATTATCATCTATACTTCATCAGGACTATCATAATTCTAATGCAGATTAAAACTTGAGAGTCATTAACCCAGACAGTATTTTTGAAAGCAGAGCCAGTTCAGACAATTGTTATATCTTCAGCACCTATCAGTGTGCCTGGCACTTGCACACACTTATAAATATTTTTGAATGAATGAATACACATGTATCTTGCCATTTATATTAAACTGGAATAAATTATTTTCTGGTTTTTCCATCTGTTTTCTTTATGAGCATTGTGAAAGATAGCTTAAAAAGACTCCAGAAAAGGCAATGGAAAATCTCTAACACAAAAATAACCAAATTTCAACTAATCTGGAATTATTATTAAAGAATTGTCAATTATAACCAAATATTTCCATGAAGCATAATTTTATTTAAATCTTATTTCTTTATTTCAGATGGTATATTAATATATTGTCTTAATTTTTGTGATGTTACTTTATGCTCCCATAAAACATTTATTATAAGTATAATTTTATTATCTAATTCAAATGTTTTCAAAGTGCTTAATGTCAAATCACTTAGAGTTTTTATAAGAATGCAGATTCTTGGACTTACCCTGCACCTACTGAGTAAAATATCAGAAATACACAATTAAACATTTACCTTAAGTAATTTTGTGTGTCAAAGAAACAAAATTTCAACAAATTGTGTGTTAAAAATTCATTTTTCTTTTATTAGCAATTCATGAACTGGGCAGTATTCAGTATACAAAACACACAGATGCTCCACTGGGCACGGCAGAACAGTTGTTTCTTTTAAGATAGCTTGAGCAAGAACAAGGAAACAGCATAGTGCAAAAAGAAAATTGCTTGACATCAGGTTACTTCAGGTTACTTTCCTAGTATGGGCTGAAGTAGAAGGGCCTTTTTTATATTGCTCACTCAGGTCAACTGGGACACTCTTGATTGGTTGCTACAAATTTTCTCTTTGTTGAAAAACAGTCCTATTTGGGGATTAGGCTATCATCTTGCTCTGGATTCTTGGAAGGTCTGACCTTACAAGTGAGCAGCACATTTTTTGGTTTAGTGACACGAAACTTTAGTGTGAGTGACTCCATTTTGGGTTGGTCCATTGGGGCCTGGTGCAGGAAGACAGTACAAATCAATGGCCTCCATAGGTCTATTTAGCATGGATAATTCCTACTGTTTGGAAATCATTTAATCTGTTGTAAAAATAAGACTTCTTAGCAGACATTTTTATGATGAAATACATGTGCAACTATTTTTTTCTTTCTCTAGTTGGCTAATTCATGTAAATAAATAATACTAACCTAATTGGCCAAGCTTTGGCAGTAATCTATGACAGGTGGCATTTACAGTGCTCATAAAAGCTCCCTTCCTAAGACTTAATTAAAAGAGAATAAACCTTAGTTTAAAATAAATGCACAGATACTTTAGAGTGACATATTAATTAGAGCTTAAAATTATAGTTTGCCTTAAATTTAGATCATGTTGAGTATCATTCCAGAATGCCAGACTTTTGAAATGTTTTGCTGATATTTAAAGAGATTAAAAACACACAAAAAAATATTTCTCACCACTTACAGAGTTATATTCTGTTTTTTGTTTTACTTATTCATCTTTCTTTTTGTCCAGAACTACTTCTAGTGGTTCGTAAAATCAGGTTGCCTTAGTGAACACGCATATTGATAGACTAAGGATATAGAAATTTGATCAAATATTGCAATTGTTCAAAGTGCTTAATGAGTATTGGATTTTTTAGGATCACCTTTTTTGGACCTCAAATTGGAGAATGAGGGGAGATGTCTGATTACTTTCAAATCATACAGAACAGAATATTGATTCAATGATTCTAAAGAATGAACAAAGTACATACAAATTCATGCACATATACCACCACATATATGTACTGTATGCATTTATATAAACAGGCCTCTCTCTTTATTTACAATATACATTAACATTTCATTATCATTCTACTTCAATAACTTTTCAGAGTAAAATAACCATAAAGACTTAGAATATATCTGAAAGTGATAAGTTACTAGGAATATTTATTTATCGATTTATTTCTTTATTTTCTTTGGTTATTTTTAAGGCTAAGAGAAAAAAGTATTCATAACATAGAATATTGTTTATTAGTGTGATGGTTGATTCTGATGTCAACTTGATGGGATTAAGGATATCCAAATAGACAATAGAGCACTGATTATTTTCAGTAGACATTGAGCTCATCCCTCTTCTGCTGAAAGGAATTTCATTAGAATGATTGGGCTGCCCTGGATTTATCAGTGAGGTTGTTTCCAGAGGAGATTGGCATTTGAATCTGTGGACTGAATGGAGAAGATCCACCCTCGATATGAGTGACACCATTCAGTTGGCTGGGGGTCCCATAGAACCAAATGGTGGATGAAGGATGAATCTTTGCTCTCTGTTCCGTAGCTCGGACAAACTTCTTATCCTTTTCTTTGACATCAGAACTCCAGGTTCTCTGGTCTTTGGACTCTGGGACTCAGCAGCATTCTAGGCTCTTGGGTCTTAAGACCCATTGGTTTGAGAGGTACACCACTGGCTTCCTTGGCTCTGAGGCCTTTGCACTGGGTCTGAGCCATACTACTGGCTTCCTTAGTTCTCCGGCTTGCAGACAGCCTATTGTGGGACTTCTCAGCCTTTATAATAAATGCACAGATACTTTAGAGTGACATATTAAGTAGAGCTTAAAATTATAGTTTGTCTTAAATTTAGATCATGTTGAGTATCATTCCAGCATGCCAGACTTTTGAAATGTTTTGCTGATATTTAAAGAGATTAAAAAAACAACAAAAAAAAATTTCTCACCACTTACAGAGTTATATTCTGTTTTTGTGTTTTACTTATTCATCTTTCTTTTCCCCCAGAACTACTTCTAGTGGTTTATAAAATTAGGTTGCCCTAGTGAACACGCACATTGATATTCTAAGGATATAGTAATTTAGTCAAATATTGCAATTGTTCAAAGTGTTCAAGTGATAAAATGCCCCTAATAAATCCTTTCTCCTCTCTCTCTGTCTCTATCTCTTTCTGTCTGTCTCTCTCTCTCTATGTGTGTGTGTGTGTGTGTGTGTGTGTGTGTGTGTATACACATATGTATATAGTCCTGTCTCTCTGGAGAACCGTGACTGAAACAATTAGTTATGTGGTAATGATTTGAACTTGTTAGTTAAAAACCACATGGATTTCTCTAAATTTTATTATCTGATTATCATCCCCTGTGGTACTGCTCACATATTACATTATGTTCTATATAAACACTTTTAGGAAGAAATCTTTCCACTTGCCACCAATATCAAAATAATACATGTATTTTAGAAAACTACTTAGAAGAGTCAAAAGGAAAAACATGATTTTTAGTATGTTAAACATCAATAAAACAATTGAAACTGCAGACTGAATGTGCTTGGACTATGTTATTAGAAGCTATATCGAAAAATTTGAGATAGTCACATAAGATACAAGATACATTTTTGTTCTTCTAAGTGAAATATGCTTATAATGTTCATATGAGTATAGTTAAATATGCTGTCTAATATATTATATATAGAGCTTATTCTTTTATCTAAGTTAGAGATCTATATTTTGATATTTGTATAAACTTTCATTATTAATAATTATGTAATTTGTAATACTCTATAATATACTTTCCCTTACTTCATCTCAGTACTGGAAACAACTATTCTGCTACGGTCATTTTAGTAAGGAGTAAATTGATTCTTGAAGAAATTAAGTAAATTACTACACAAGGTAACTCAATGACTAAAAAAAGAAGGATTCATTTATTCATTCGAGATCTGGGTTTTCCAGTATGAAGCCTGGTATTCTTGTATTGCATTACAATTTCACCCATTCCATCAATAATGTAGTGCAGGGAAGTCTTCATCATTAATTTTCAGCAAATGATAGTTATTTCTAGTCGTGCTCTTCTTTGTTTCACTTTCTCTCAGGACAGTAAAAAGACAATTGAAACCTTATTACTAGAAGACTTATGGCTGTCTTCCAAAACCAGTGGGGCAAAAGTAGGATTCAGAATAGAGCCTTTAGAAGCCTGTTAGAATAAGACTTTAATAAAATAAGAGAGAATTAGAAAGTAAAGTTTCTGGCTTTATAGTCCTGCTCCTCACTTAAAAACAATTTAAAGTTGGGAGCAATCATCCAATTGTGTGTTGGTTTCCTCATCTGTAAAGCATGACTGAGAATATGGGACTGATTTACTTTGCTGTTTCTGCTGTAACTGATATGAAATGAGGAAGGGAATATTGAAATTATTGTAAATCATGAAAAGTTGTAACTTGTAGTAACAATGTTACTACAGTTACTATGTTACAGTAACAGAGTAATGTTACTATGTAACTAATGTTACTGGTTACTAGTGTTACTAGTAACAATATTACTACTGCTACTACTACAATGTTACTACTCAATTTTCAGACTTTTCTTCTCTGTTTGTTCATTTCCAAGATGATCTTTTATCTCTAAACACTATCTCCATGGCGCTCATTTCCAAAATTGTATTTCCAGGGTTCCATATCATATAGAGTAAAACCCTAAGGTGTGAGCATGTTCCGCTACACACACACCTTTTCTCTCAACATTGCCCACCCTCTCTCTTTCTCTCTGCACTCTTGCTTCTTGAACAACCTAGGTACTCTCCTGCATCAGAGTCTTTGTTTTCTGTTCTGCTTCAAATGCTCTCATTCAGACATCAACATGGCTGTGCCCTCACTTTTTTGTGTCTCCTTTCAGAGGTCATTTTATTAGAGAAGCATGCTTAAAAAGCATGCATAAAGTAGCACTCGCCTCCCCTACCCCCTTTCTGTCCCACATCACTCTGTTTTATTTTTCTTCATTGCACAAATCTCCATTTAGCTAGAATATTACATAGTTGTTTATTTTTTGATAGTTTATCTTCTCCCTTAAGAATATATTGAGCACATGAGCAGAGATTTTTCTCACTGCTCCATCACCACAACTTAGTACATAGAAGGTACTTAAGAATTATTCATTAAATGAATTATTGAGCAGAATGACATCATATGCTGGCAAAAGTGGCTACTTAAGGGTGGAGTCCCCTAGTGATATGGCAGTGATCTAAATATTTAGATATTTGTGGACTCTATCTCTTGAATTTCAGCATTCATGGATCTGCCAGCTGTATCGAATGATGGAAGAGGATGGAATTGTTCGCAGATGTCTTCCTCACTTAGATCTATGTACTCACATGCTAAATATTGATTGCTTATTATGTGCTATAAGTGACTAGATTCACCACCAAAGAACTATGATAATAATATCAATAAAACCACATTATTTTATATGATCCTTTTATTATATCCCAGAAATGGAATAGATCTTTACACAGATTTTTTCCAACCTTGCTGAGCAGCCCTACAAAGCTCGTGTATATCTCCTCATCTTATGGAAGACAATGTTAAGTTTCAAACACCTTAAGTGACTTGACCAAGTTAACAAAGTTTTTAATCATTAATATTTGAATCCACGTTTGTCTCACCCCATGCCCCATTGCTTGCTATTTTATGTTCAAGCAGGACATATGAGAACAAGATAATGCAGTTATGTTAAAATTTTCTCACTTACAAAATCTGTTAGATGAGATTGTACTGGTTCACAGGCTTATTCATTCTAGCAACCCATAATGTTCCTAAACCTGTCTTTTGACTAAAAATCATAAAATGTTAGAGCCAGAAGGAATCTCAGAATTATTTAGTCCTATTATCTTATTTTATGTATTTAGCAAGTCTGGTTAAGGAACGTTGTTTCACTCAAAACCACATAGCTTCTTACCCAAACCCTTCTAACCCGTTGGTCAATGTTGACTACTTTGGGCCTTTCCCAATGCTGATTTACATCATAGAGGATTCAAAACAAAATAGACCATTCTCAGTTGCACTTTTATAGGTTCCTTTGGAAAAAAGTGAACAAAATTTTCACTTCAGGGCTAGAGAATTGACTATGTACACTGCAGAAACTGCTTTTAGTCAATCAATAATCCATTACTGGAGAAAAAGGGAATGTGGTGGGTGGAAAAGGCAAGTAAAAGAGAGAGGATTACACAAGCGGATTATTGGAAGCCATCATATGGCTAAAGTGACAGACTGATGCCAGTGACCCCAAACAGTGTCTCCGGCTAACATAGCTGATACAAAGTTCTAAGGTGTTACAAATCATGACCACAAATCTCTTGTAGATATGATGGCAAATATAACTATAAAATGCCAATAATATCCATATAACAGAGTAATAAATACTATGAATACTGTTACACATATATATCCACACTCACTATCTAATAAAGAATTTAATGTAAAACCATAAAATATGACATATATGTACTTGGCTTATCATTTTTCCACTTAAACATAAAAGTCAATTATTAGTATTATCTGGGAAAAAATTTTCAAATGGTAAACTAAATATACTTTTCCCATATTTACTGACAAATTGACTGTAACCACCTTGCACTTGATCACAGCCCAGAGTTATATAGTGTAAGTACAGTAGAGTTAGTTATTTTTATATGTTCAATCAGTATTTGAACAAGATGTTCTATTGAAACAAGCCTTAAGTGACTGTGAAAATCTATATTGTGGTCAATTTATATGTTGGCTTTATATTCTTGTATTTCTGAAGCAAATATTAAAGCAACTTTCCAACTATTTAATTGCTGGAATTTCTTATTCTAAATGCTTTTGAAAAATAAAGAGAAAAAGAAATAAGGAATTTTGCATTTTAAAGAGCCAGAAAAGTTACAAGTAAGTATTTTTAGAAATCATTTTTCCCTTACCTACTACTATAAAATTGAGCTGTTAATTTATTGAAATGTATAAGGTTTATATTATCTATATAAATACATAAATGCTTTTATTGACTTCATCTTTGTTTTATAGTACACAGTTAGAGTTTGGAATACTGGGTACAGAGTTTAATAGAAAATAAGAAACATAAAACTATAAGTATTTTTATTTTTATGCTAAACAATGGGAAAAGAAAATTTAGTTTTTAGAAAACAAGCACAACTAGAGATCACATTGTCATTAGAATAGCTGTTTTATATTATAAAACAATGTTTTTGTTCTTTTCTTATTATTTAGGATATATTTTGTTTGAATACTAGACAATCATTCCCTATCCCACTTTGGACAAAAGAATAAAAGCAAGATCAGTATAATAAATTAGTAAATAATAAGGGTTAAGAAAAATGTGTTTTGTCAACATTGGAACTGTTTCATATCGAGTATTCTAATGCCAATACGCATCCTTTCTTTTTTTTTTTTTGAGACAGAGTCTCACTGTGTTGCCCATACTCAAGTGCCCTGGCAACAGCCTAGCTCACAGCAACCGCAAACTCCTGAGCTCCAGCGATCCTACTGCCTCAGCCTCCTGAGCAGCTGGGACTACAGGCATGAGCCACCATGCCCGGCTAATTTTTTCTACATATTTTTAGTTGCCCAGCTAATTTCTTTCTAATTTTTAGTAGAAACGGGGTCTCGCTCTTGCTCAGGCTGGTCTCCAACTTCTGACCTTGAGTGATCCTCCTGCCTCAGCCTCCCAGAGTGCTAGGATTACAGGCGTGAGGCACTGTGCCCAGTCGCATACTTTCGTTTTCTAGGCATAGTGCTATTTAAATATGATTGTTTATGGAATAGCCAGGAAACCCTATGACTATTTCTAAAATTGTTTCTATGAGGGAGGGGAAAGAATTCTGAAGTAAAAAAAATAAATTAAAAACCAAAAATCTCTAGTATCTTTCTGCTTCCAATCCATTCTTAACATAATAGACACTCTGATTTAAAGCATGATACAATTAAAAGGCATTTTTTCATATTGTAAATTCAAAAAATAAAGGAAATATTATTGATTAAATCATGCCAACTGTTTTTCCCAGACATGTCATATAAATTCTTCATCATATCCTTTGTTTATTCTCTATTTACACACAAAATTTCAACTTTCCATTTTCACTTGAAATTTTACTATAATCCCTGCCCATTAAAATTTCATAAATAAAAAACCCTTTCTTTTTTTTTATTAGCCAATCTTGGGGTCTAAGGTTATTAGTTGTTTTCAACGAGAAATAAAATGAAATGTCTTGGTAGTAAAAATAAATATAGAAGCAAGGGGGAAATAGAAAAATATGGATAGATTCAAGATTCATTTTAGAAATAGAATCAACAGCTAAATAATGATTAGACATGGAACATTTGGAGAATAAGTCAATTCTTACTGAGATTTAAAGGCTGGGTGACTCAGAAAGTAGCTGTGACATACGCATAATTGAAAAGGTTAGGGCATGTGTTTTGTTCAGGATTGGGAAAAGAATTAGGTAGGACTTCGACATGTCATGTTTGTCTTGTCAGTGAACCAATTGGAAAACAGTTAGATGTAGCTTAAGTCTCATGGGAGGGATCAGATATCAAGATATACAGATTGCATTCCACTCAACAAATCTTTATTTAGTACTTATTCTGTCCAGGGAATTTTCTGAGAAACGGGTCCAGCATGGAATAAAATGGTGTCTTTCCTTGGAGATTCCTCTTTCTTAATAAGGAGAGATACATATAGTTACTTATGCAGAGTTATATGCAAGTATATATAATATACTATGAATATTCACATTAAGAAGCAATTTAATTTGCCTTGGTGGCTTGGGTAAATCCATGGAAAGCCATAGTTTTACAGATAATTAAGTTGGCAACCAAATTGCTTCATCACCCTTGCCAGGCGTACCTACTGCCTCTTCCTATGTAAAAGATATTTTAATGACAACATGACAATCTTCTGTGCATGTTATTCCCTGTGACTCCATTTATTCTGATCAATTTCTTCTATTCTTATAGACTTTGCTCCATAAATACCTCCTCATTAAGATGTCCCTTATTCTCTTAGTTTGAGTTATGTTTCTTCTCATGAATTTTCATGTAATTCTGTAATCACTGCTCTTATAATACTGTTAAACAGTGTTAAAATTATCTGTTTGGTAGATCTCATTAGGCTGTGAGCTAGTCAGTGGGGTGGCTGATTTTATCTCTGAATACCTAGAGTAGAGTGTAATACTTGATATGTATGAGAAACTTGATAAATATTTGGAAAATATAATGCTCATGGATTGGAGACTCAACATTGTTAAAATGTCCATACTACCCAAAGTAATTTACAGATTCAATGCAATGCCCATAAAAACACCCATGTCATATTGCACAGATCTAAAAGAAATAATTCTATGCTTCATTTGAACCAGAAAAGAGCTCGAATAATCAAAGAAAGCTTAGGCAAAAAGAAGAAATTTGGAGGTATCACATTACCAGACATTATACTACAATGCTATCGTAACCAAATAACCATGGTATTGGCACAAAAATATAGCCATAGATCAATGGAACAGAACACAGAACCCAGATATAAATCTGGGATCTGCATATAGCAACTGATCTTCTACAAAACAGACAACATACACTGGCGAAAAGAAGCCCTATTCAATAAATGGTATTGGGAAAATTGGAGAACCACATGCCGAAGAATGAAACAGGATGCCTATCTCTCACCACTCACAAAAATTTATTCAAGAAGGATAAAAGACTTAAATGTAAAGCATGAAACCATAAGAATTCTAGAAAAAATGCAGGAAAAACTCTTCTAGACATCAGGCTAGGCAAAAAATTTATGACCAAGACTCCAATGGTATTATGATAATTACAAGAACAATAAAAATAAATAAATGATGCTTGATTAAATTAAAAAGCTTCTGCTCAGCTAAGGAAATAATAGAGTACCCCCACAATATTTTGAAATAAATAAATAAAAGAAAATAAAATAATCAATAGAGTAAATAGACAACCTACCGAATGGGAGAAAATATTCACAAACTATACATTCGATTAAGGGCTAATATCCAGAATCTACAAATAAGTCAAACAAGTCAGCAATAAAAAAATCAAACAACCCCATTAAAAAGTGGTTAAAAGACATAAACAGAAGTTTCTCAAAAGAAGATAGACAAATGGACAACAAACATATGAAAAAATGCTCAATGTCACTAATCATCAGGGAAATGCAAATTAAAATCACAATGAGATATGACCTTTCCCCAATTAGAATGGCTCTTATTAAAAAGTCCAAAAATAATAGGTGCTGGCACGAATGCAGACAGAAAGGAACGCTTCTACACTGTTGGTGGGACTGCAAATTAGTATCAATACAACCCCTGTGGAAAACAGTACAGAGAGTTCTTAAAAAACTAAAAGTACATCTACCATTTGATCCAGCAATGCCACTATGGGGTATCTATCCGAAGGAAAAGAAATCATTTTATCAAAAAAACACTTGCACTCAAATGTTTACTGCAGCACAATTCACAACTGCTAAGGTGTGGAATCAACCCAAGTGTCCATAAGTTCATGAGTGGATTAACAAAATGTGGTATAGGTATACCATGGAACTGATACTCAGCCATAAAAAGGACGCATTAACGTTTTTTGTAGCAATTGGATGGAACTGGAGACCATTATCCCAAGTGAAGTATCTCAAGAATGGAAAAACAAACACCACATGTACTCTTTAATAAATTAGAAGTAACTGAGGGGCACACATGGGCACAGAGGGAAGTAAAAGTTGTTGGACATCAAGCAACCTGAGGGGTGGGGGAGGAGGGGATGGGTAAAAATCTTCCTAATGGGTACAGTGAACACTATTTGGGTGATGGGCACCCTTATAACCCTTACTCAAGCATTACAAAAGCTATCCATGTAACAAAATTTTTTTTACCCTTTTAATATTTCAAAGTTAGAAAAATTTAGTATAGAAAAAAATTTTAAAAGAGAGGGGCTGAAAAGAAGAGGAGAGTAAAGTAGGATCAATGAAGAAAGGCAAGAAGACCGAGAGTTAAGAAATTCTCAAGACAGAGTCTAGAATTGTTGGCTCACACCTATAAATAATCCTAGCACTCTGGGAGGCTGAGGCAGTAGGATTGCTTGAGCTCAGGAGTTCGAGAACAGCCTGAGCAAGAGTGAGACACCATCTCTACTATTAATAAAAATAGAGAAAAAATTAGCCTGCAACTAAAAATAGAAAAAGTTAGATGGGCTTGGTGGCATGTGTCTGTAGTCCCAGTTATTTGGGAGGCTGAGGCAGGAGGATCACTTGAACCCAGGAGTTTGAGGCTGCACTGAGCTAGGCTGATGCCATGGCACTCTAACCTGGGCAACAGAATGAGACTCTGTCTCAAGAAAAAAAAAGGCATTTATCAGATCTATGGCTAATATCATACCCAATGGTGAAAGATTAAGGGTTTTCTCACTTAGATCAGAAATAAAACAAGGATGTCTGCTTTAACCACTCTATTTAACATTGTACTGGAAGGTCTAACCAGAGCACTTGGGTGAGAAAACGAAATATAATATATCCAAACTGGAAAGAAGTAAAATTATATTTTTTTGCTGATGATATGCTCTTTTATATAGATAATCCTACCTAAAAAAATCAACAAAAGAGCTATTTGTGCTAATAAACAAATTCAAAAAGTTGCAGGGAAGAATTTATGAAGAAGACCCCAAAGGCAATCTCAGCAACAACCAAAATAAATAAATGGGACCTGATCAAATTAAAAAGCTTCTGCACAGCCAAAGAAAATGGCACAAGAGCAAACAGACAACCTACAGAATGGGAGAAAATTTTTGCATGCTACAAATCTGATAAAGGGCTGATAACTAGAATCTACTTAGAATTCAGGAATATCAACAAGAAAAAAATCAAACAACCCTATCAAAAAGTGAGCAAAGGACATGAACAGAAACTTTTCAAAAGAAGACGGAATGCCCAAAAAAACATATGAAAAAATGCTCAACATCTCTAATCATCAGGGAAATGCAAATCAAAACCACAATGAGATATCACTTATCTCCAGTGAAACTGGCCTTTATCAAAAAGTCCCAAAACAATAAATGTTTGTGTGAATGTGGAGAGATAGGAACACTCCTACACTGCTGGTGGGACTGAAAACTAGTGCAAGCTCTGTGGAAAGCAATATGGAGATACCTTAAAGAGGTACAAGTAGAAGTACCATTCGATCCAGCAATCCCATTACTGGGCATCTACTCAAAAGAGCAAATGATGCTGTATAAGAAAGATACCTGTACCCGAATGTTCATAGGAGCACAATTCACAATTGCAAAGATGTGGAAACAACCCAAGTGTCCATCAATACAAGAATGAATTAATAAAATGTGGTATATGTATACCATGAAGTACTATTCAGCTTTAAGAAACAATGGTGATATAGCACCTCTTGTATTCTCCTGGATAGAGCTGGAACGCATTCTACTAAGTGAGGTATCCCAAGAATGGAAAAATAAGCACCACATGTACTCACCATCAATTTGGTATTAACTGATCAACACATAAGTGCACATATAAGAATAACATCTCTTGGATATCGGACAGGGGGGAGAAGAGAGAGGGGAGGAGGGGACGGGTATTTGCATACACAAAGAGTGCAATGCGCACCATCTGAGGGATAGACGCACTTGAAACTCGGTTTGAGGGGGGGCAAGGGCAACACACGTAACCTAAACATCTGTACCCCCATAATATCCTGAAATAAAAAAAAAAGTTGCAGGGTACATACAAAATCAACATGTAAAAATCAGTTGTATTTCTACGCACTAGCAATGGAAAATCTGAGAATGTAAGTAAGCAAACAATTCCATTTAAAATAGTCTCAAAAAATTAAGCATTAATTTAACCAAAGAGGTGTGAAGCTTCTACAGAAATTATAAAATATTGCTGAAAGAAATTAAAGA
>CAUYSK010006343.1:0-15062 GCA_963575035.1 Avahi laniger
TGATATTTTGATCCATGTATGAAATGTGTAATGATCAAATCAGGGGAGTTAGCATATTCATCATCTCAAACATTTACCGCTTTCTTGTGTTGTGAACATTCAAAATCCTCTCTTCTAGCTTCTTGAAAATATATATATATACTTATATATATAAAATATATATATATATAAGTCATTTTCAGTTGATCCTTGAACAATGCAAGTTTCAACTGTGTAGGTCCACTTATGCATGGATTTTTCTTCTGCTTTTCTGCCAAGTCTGAGATGGCAAGACCAATCCTTCCTCTTCCGCTTCCTCTCAGCCTACTCAACTTGAGGACAATGGGGAAAAAGACTTTTATGGTGACCCACTTCCATTTAATGAATAGTAAGTATATTTTCTCTTCCTTATGATTTCTTAATAACATTTTCTTTTCTCTATTTTAAGATTCAGTATGTAATACATGTAACAAACAAAATATGTTAATTGACTGTTTTTGTTATCAGTAAGGCATCCAATCAACAGTAGGCTACTAGTAGGTAAGTTTTTGGAGAGTCAAAAGTTATAGGTGGATTTTTGATTGTATGGGAGGAAGTCAGCACCTCTGACCCCCATGTTGTTCAAGAGTCAACTGTACTTAGTCAACTAACTGTAGATACTTATCTACAAAACATCTTTACAGCATCACCTAGTCAGTGTTTGAATAATGAGTACTATAGCTTAGCCAAGTTGACATTAGAGAAGACTTTTAGGACTTTGAATTGAGAGATGTGGAGAATGACAGTGTCACTAATTACGACAGGGAACAAATGAGGAAGAGCGGTTTGGTGGTGAGGAATGATGGAGTAATATACTGTATTTTATAGATTCTAAAATGTACATTTTTCCTTTCAATTTCAACATCTCTGTTAAAATCAATGACATCTTACCACTATAATTGGCATCTTTTTAAAAAATAATTTATGAAATGATGATGTCTCTTACAATCAATGGCACCTTCAATTGAAGGAAACAAGGTAGTGGGTTTGATCTGGTATCTTAAATTTGAGGTACTTAAGGGACATGGATAGCTCTAGTTCATAGAAAATATAGTCAGGAAACTCAGCCAAGAGACCTGCCACGGATATATGACTTTTGGAGTCATCTGTACTAAGTGAAAGTTGAAGCAATGGAAATGGAGAAAATTCCCAGGGAAACAAGTAGAAGCGAGAATAATAGGCCACTAAATAAAACTAAAAACCTGTAAACCCTAGAAAACTGTAAACTTTAAGGGGAGAACATAAGGAAAGGAGTGGTTAGAAAATATAATTAGGATATGTGATAGAAACAAAGGGAGAAGATAACTATTAAAACTAGTATGTAGTTGTTAATGTCAAATGTAGTAAGAGGACTAGTAAGTGCCCACTAGCTATGGCAATATGGGGGTCATTAATGACTTTTCTAGAACAACTTCAGTGTATGGATTAGGAAGTAGATAGTTTGCATTGGATTAAGGAATGGAGGAGAACTAGGATGGTAAAGGTCAAGAATGTAAACTACTCTTTAAGGAAACTTGACTAAAGAAGGATGGAAAATGAAAACAAAAATAGAGGATGAGGTCAAAGGTGGGTTTTTTTTAGATGCGACTCAGATTTGAACTTGTTTCTAAGATAAATAAAAAAGCATGGGCTACTCTTACTTAGTACATCAATTGGGTTTCACCATCAGATCATCTTTTTGATAACTTGAATTCTGAAGAAATGAGGTAGTCAGATGAAAGGGAAGTGGTACTTCAGTCAGGATTCTGGCAAAGAACAGAGAGTAGTGAGTCTAAAAGGGATGATTGAAGAGAGTTTAATGACTGGAGTATTTACAAAGAAGTGAATAAGTAGGGTTGTCAAACAGGAAACCATTACCACCCCTGAAAAGACACTCCCTTTCTCAGAAGTTGCTAGAGTCTAGGATAAGTCAAGAAGACCCACTCAGGAAAGAGCTTCCTAGCAACCATTGTCAACCCACAGTCCCCCAAGGAGAGAGCCAGGGCGTAATTATCTTGTTGCTCCTTTTGAATGAACTTAGCAGGAAACCAGAGGCAAAGGATTCTATCTGAAGTAAAGTATAATGATCACCTCCTGGGGCACAGAGCAGAGTGCAGAAGGGTGGCAAATGCATCTGGAGAGGCTAATGGAGCATACTCAGCAGAACAGGAAAAGCTTGTTCAAATGGGAGTAAGACCCAGGACAACAGGACTCCTGGTAAAGACAAAGAGGGAATATTTAATATTTTACAGATTCTATATGTTTTAACAATAGATAAAAACAATGCTATTTCAATTTTTGTGTAGTTAATGAGAAACTGATATTTCTAAATAAGAAAAGGCCCAATATCCTTGTTTTAATTACAGTCCATTGTTCCTTTTGTATTGTGTATAATGAAGACAACCAATAAAATCCATGGTTAAAAAAAGAGTCTAATTCTCTGCAGAATAACTGAATACATAATGTTTCATCTTCATATTAAAATACAGCTTTTCCAGCCTGGGCAACAGAGTGAGACCCTGTCTCAAAAAAATAAAATAAAGTAAATAAAATAAAATACAGCTTTCCTATTAAAAAGATGCTTCTCATTTCAAAAATGTGAATAAGTTAATTTTTTTAAAAAATACTATTGGTTAGGTTTAGCCCTGGGGAAGAAAAGAAACATTAAAATTTTTATAGATCATTAGTATTTTCATTTAATTTTGAACTAAAAGGTTTATTCATTTAAAACTTAGGTTGTTATTTTGATTTTTCTCTGTGATGTACTTAATCAAATCTTAATAGACCAAGTGACTTTAGTAATATAGATTCCGTATCTACTTCATTTTTAGCACCAATTATAGGTAGCCTTTCACTAGGAGACAACTTAAAAATTGTACCAAATAGAAAGCCAATGCTATTTCTAAAAAGGAGACCTTACCAAATTTTGATTTTTAAAATTACTTTCATCAACATGTAAACATATCCACATGCATATTTCTGAATTTGTTATCATTTCAGAGAGGCGTTTTCTCATATTAAAATGGAAGGCAGCTTTGGTAGTGTCAACTAATAAAAAAAAATGAGATTTAAAATTTGGAAAAAGGAGAGTTTTATTTCTCATAAAGTTTCAGTCTGCAGTGGCCATTCCAGCAAGCTGGGAAACAGGGCTCCTGGCCACAAGCCGGGAACAAGTGCTTTAAGGGAGGGACAGAGGGAAAGAATTTTATACTGAGCAGGGTGGCTAAATATACATATTTTACAAGCTATAGGAGGAATCATGAATATTCATGAAAAGAGAAAACACGCACACGTGGAACTGTGCTTTATACCTCCAATCCCTTCATGGCTGGGAACTCAGTTTTAAGGTTTCTCCGGGATCCCCCTTCGCCAAGACAGGTCTGTTCAATTGCAGGGGGCTTAGGAGTTTATTTTTAGTCCATAGTAGTTAGATTTGATAGAAAATCCTCAAAAATTTTACTTTTAATATCTTTTAAGCAAACTCAGCAAAAAAAGAAAAACATACACACTACTTTTTCTTTGCTAAGCCATTATACCAATTAATGTCTGACCAGCACTAGAATATGCTTAATTTTGAAGGGAGTATGGAGCTCTGTAAAAGATAGAGAATTGTCCCATTTCTGACGATAACAATTAATTTTTGCTTGGGCCAGATTTTTTTTTCTGATGACCACGTACAAACTCAAGTTTTCACAACTTTTTTGAAAACCATTCAGTCTTTAACCATTTACCCAAATCAGCCATCTGTTTACTATTAATATTAATTATCTAATTACTTTGTAACCTGTGTGTTTCTGGAGCTACTCATAATCCAGTCTTACGGACTCACATGCAAAGAAACACCAGTTGGATGTAAAAATATAATTAGAAGCAAGTGAAATCTTATTGTCTCTTGAGAAATTACCAAAGAGTAATTATGGTAATTAAATGTCTTTTAAGTCTCTTTAGACCTTACTCTCATTTTCTCTCATTTTTCTGTAGGGGCAGATTTACCATGGTGCCAATGAAGCTTAAACTGCAATGACCCATTTGTACAGGCATTTTTCATTGTCCTGAAAGAAGCCATAGTCATGCATTCGTACAGTCCTATGTTGCTTGTAAAATTTTTGTAAATAATATATTTTCAGTTCAATCTCCTACTCTTCTGTTTCTTTCCCTTTTGACTATTCATCCATCATACTCATATGAGTGTCATTTGAGTGACCACGGGCATTCTGAGGATCTAGCTCAGGTTAAGCAGGGTTAAGAATGCATTTAGTTTAGGTTGAGTGGGATGTATTTATGTAGCACATAGCTACTCTTATGTGTAATTAAATTATTGCTAGGCATAGGAACGGCTAGGTATAGGAACGGCTTCCAGGGATACTCTTATTGCCCAATAGTCCATTTTAATGAGCACCGTGACGCAGTGGGCAAGGCCAGAGGTCTGTGTTGTGATAGGAATATATCTCACACTGCCTAACTCCGGAAGTTTGTGGGTAGTGGGGGAGAACCAAGTTTTGAAAGTGTGGAGCCAGAATCAAGTCCAGGCTACTTTTCTAAATTTTGTGATGTCAGTGTGTGGTATTTGCTGTTAAAAATTTCTAATTTGTTTTTTTTTTCTCATTCTAAATGAAAAATTATTTTTGAGTCAATCCTTGTATTCATAATTTTCTATTCTTTTTCTTAGGGAGAGGCTCCCACAAAGTTAAAAGTTTCAGTCTTCTGGATCTGCTTTGCAGGTGAGAAAAAATTCTCACCTCCCTCTTTCTGACTCCATCCCAGAAAATTTTCCTGACAGCCACATAGGCTGGCCTTTTACCCTAAGCACCACCTCCTGTTTAACCGTGCCCCCCTCACCTTTCCATCACCCTATTGAATTTTAAGTATACTACTTCCACTCTCCAATCTCCTGCAAGTATCTGGGTTTTCTTTTTTCCCTCTTCTGACTGTTTTTTTCTTGAGAAGCAACTCTCTGTTTTGGAATTAAACATGAATAAAACCCCCCATCTTTTACATGATTAGCTTTTGTTTCTCAAACTTGAGAAATATGTGGAAGGATGATCCCTTTTAAGTAGGGAAACATTTTAGAGAAATTCAGTGTCAAATTATTTTCACGATGCTATTTAAATAAGTAAAAATGTAAAACTATGTATTAATGTCTTGATCTTATAGGCCTTATACAAGTTTAAATAAAAATTCAAGTACAAATTAAAAAGAAGATAAAATCCATGTTAATAACATTATTTTGATGTGATGCATGATGGTGTTTGGCTGAAATAAAATCATCCAGTCCTGGGTTTAACAGTAGGAAGATGGAGACTCATGTCTGGTTTTATAATTAATTTGTTTTGGGATTTTGATTTCAATAACACAAATCTAGAAAATGTCTGTTCTCATAAGTATGTGGTATGAAGTGGTATTAATAACTTCAAGCCTTTGTTTGCTAATTAAATATAATCAGGCTTTACGCTTAACTAAATCTGAGCTAGTGAGTGATCCTTGAGTGCCAGTTTTGAAGTGGAGTCACTTGATAATCGTATGAATTGTCTTCTTCACTTAGAAATAATGTGAGTATTGGCACTTGAAATATGCATTAAATGGGTATGTAATCCAATTAGTGCTGGAATTGGAAATAGAACTATTTATCATTGCAAATTTTCTGCTAATGAAATATTACAAAATGGAATATACATGATAAGATTCTTAAAGCCATTTGTTTACAATGTGAATACTATATAACACTGACTAACCAAAGAGCTTCTTGTGAAGTTGGTAAGTCTATATCATCATCATGGATCTATCAATTCCACCATCACATTTTTCTATTCCAACCAAGGAACCACGTTCACACATTCATTTTGATTGTCATCTGACATTTATTCAGGACAAATGGAACAGTAAATATGAACTACAAGGTAGTACTCAGTTATCAGATGCTTCAAATGATCCAAGATTATTATGAAAATAAAAATGCAGAATGGGAGGCCGAGGCGGGCGGATTGTTTGAGCTCAGAAGTTTGAGACCAGCCTGAGCAAGAGCGAGACCCCATCTGTACTAAAAAAAAAATAGAAAGAAATTATCTGGACAACTAAAAATATATAGAAAAAATTAGCCGGGCATGGTGGCACATGCCTGTAGTCCCAGCTACTCCAGAGGCTGAGGCAGTAGGATCGCTTGGGCCCAGGAGTTTGAGGTTGCTGTGAGATAGGCTAACGCCACAGCACTCAGTCTAGCCAGGACAGCAGAGTGAGATTCTGTTTCAAAAACAAAAAATGCAGAATGAAAAAATCTGACTTGGAGAACACTCAATTATTAATTATCTTGCTTTACTAAATAAGGTAATTACAAAAATGCTTCTTGTAAATGTACTACTAAAATTGTGACTATCGATTTACCCTGTTGTACTAGTTGTGTTTAAATATTAATATCTGATAGGCTCACAAAACATCTAATTACACATTTTATGTGTGATATACACATAAAACTAGACAATAGAAGAGTGAACCCGAATAACCAAAAATTATAACACTAGAAATCACATAAAGCCACTCACATGAAACTACTCCTCTGTGACTTCAAGTTGAAAGCTTATAATCTGCAAGATAGAAGCCTAAAAGCTTTTAGGCACCCCCTTGTAAAGGTATCTTTATGCTCTCTGTACAGTGGTGTACTATATTTTCAACAAAATTTTGTGATTAGTAACTTGAATGTTGTTATAAGTATTTCATAAATTGTTATAAATATTGACATTCACCTTTGTTTTGGGCAGACCTAGTCATCAAGTGCCTGTCATGTCCACAGGCCCTTTGAACCCTACCCACAACCCTCTGTTGCAGGGAATAGTCGGACACATTAGTGGTCATGTTATGCCCTGTATGAGTCTGGCCAGGTGATGAGGTTGTGGAAGAGGAGAGCAACCAGGCTGCACACTAGACAGTAGGAAATGAGGGGCAGGCCCAGAGTTTTGCCCAACAATGACAATGAGGATAAATGGAATGTAAATTCAGGAAGTTTTGAATTTAGAAGAGAGAGAGAGGGAGAGAGTTTATCAGTTCGTAAACAGAACAGAAAAAGAAAGCTATACAGAAAGAAGGCAATAACAAATATCTGGCAATAGAAGTCAAAAGGCAGAAGCTGTGAGTAACCAACCAGGAGAAAGTAATAAGAGACACAAGCTATGAATCAGACAGGAGGTAAATGAAAATGTAAACAACAGTAACAAGTAAGAGAAAGAATGAAAAAAATTTACTTAGTGGAGGAATTGAAAGAATCGATTGAATCCTGAATGATTTTCTACATTCCTGAAGTTTCCATGAAACCCAGCCCTACAGAAGAAGATTCAAGTTCTTTCTGTGGGGCCTGGTTGGGTAGAATTTTCTGGATTCCCACAGGCTGGAATAAATGAGCTCCAATTTTGTTTTTCTTTTTTCCACATGGAGCCTTTTAATAAGCTCCACATGACATTCTCAGGGAACCTCTGTCTTTGCAAGAAAAAAGGCCTAATTAATACGATCTTTTTATAATTGCATGACACTGTTCTCATTAGCTAGCATAGACATTTACTGTTGTTTTTAAATGATCTATTTACTTATCCATTTCTTCCACTTGAGCCTCTAGGCCTGGGGCTATGTATGTTATCTATATCCTCAGGGTTGTAACATAGGAAGTGATCCATAACTTTTTGTCAAATGAATGAATGAAATAGTCACTCTAAAAAGCTACAAATACAAACACACACACTATTCTTTAATCACCTCAATGTACAGTGAATCATTTGTGCAAAATAGAGTACCTGGTATGGCAGATACATTAGAGACACACACACACATGTTTTAATAAGAGAAGTAGCTGCTGCTTCTGATAACTCTGAGAGGAAAGACAGAAAGTCACCCTTGAACAGCTATTTTTTCTATGAAGAACCACTGAGGGTCTCTCTCACTTATGTAAGAGCAGGGAAAATAGACTCATTTGTGGTGGGCATGGGAAAAGGGGCAATTCAATTTTTTTAACTTTGATCGATGCTACCCCCACAAAAGTCCTGGTATGCAAAAGGTAGTTACTGGGGAGGATAATCCAGGGCCTTCTGGGAGAAAAGAGAACCTACCCCCAAACCCTGTCCCCTGAGATATAAATTTGGGAAACTCAGCTGTGTGGACTGTCACAGCATTTCAATTAGGCCTCAGAGTGATGAGCAAGGAACCTTTGAAATAAAATTATTTTGGGAAAATTAGATCCCTAAAGTAATTTACCTAAGTTAGTCTTCAAGCTTTGTGCGAGGATTTATTCTGACTCGGTCTAGAAGGTGCCTCCTGATCCTGCCACAGTGGTTAGGCTTTGGAGAACAAGCACTGAGCAAGGGAAAGTTAATTTAAAAGACAAGCCACTTTGTCTCCCAATGTGGGGCGGCCACTCTGACTTTGTGTACGGCCTTGAACCAGCAAGAACTTCCCTGCAGCAACGGGCAAGACTCTGGAGCTCCACCAAGCCAGTCTCTAACAACACCACGGAGCAGCAGGAACGAGCAGTGGGGTTGTGTACCACACTCGCTCTCGGGCCCTGGCTCTCTGTGGCTAGAAGCAGCACTGAAGCTTCCAGAATGAGTATGCCTGGGGGTTATTGGATGATTGGTGTGTAGGGTGAATGGAAAATACCTCAAGAAGGTGATACTAAACGTCTTGATAACAGACACTTTGGAGATACAATAATTCATTTAACATTAAAGAGACATGATTATATTATACCCCAATTTTTTGGAGCAGTATATTTAGATATAATCCTTTGTATAATTTCTGCCTGTTATGGATACATTTGGTGTTTTCTTTCCCCCACAATCTCTTCTGCTTTACTCTTTTCCCTCCAAACCTGTTGGTGAAAGGGAATGTTCTCTCTCGCTGGGGCGTGCCATCCAGTTTGTTGCTCCCACACGTCTGGGCCCAGGCCAGCCAGCAGCCTCGCTGCCCGATTCCCTGTGCATCCTCCTCTCTGTCACATGCCCATCTGCTCCGTCTGCCTTTCCTGGGGGTACCCCAGCTGCCACTTTTTTTTAGTTCTCAGAACCATATGCTGTCTTCCAGATACGCTTGCCTGACCTCCCTGCTTTATCCAGTGGCCACAAAGGACAAGTTGGGAGTCTCCAGATTCCAAATTCCAAGGCATTGTAATCGTTGCTTTTTATTTGGAGCTATGCCCATCTATTGCATTGTTCCACCGCACAGCGTGGCACAAGTGATGTTTGTCTCCAGGATTATAATTTCCAAAGCTTAGTGCTCCATATCAAGTATCTTGGTTTTCTTTAATAAGTCTATGATGTATTATTCTGTGTTCAATACTGTGGAGAACCCTACTTTGCTAATTTTTAAGTAATTAAAAGAACTTACTACTTCATGACAGCGTGGTCTTTCACTATTGACTTCTATTGATGTGGACTTACATCAATTTAAAATTAAATCATTACAAATTTACAAATTTTTATTTATTTTTTTATTTTTAATTTTTTTTCTTAGAGATGAAGTCTGTCTGTGTTGCCCAGGCTGGAGTGCAGTGCCTGTTCACAGCTTCACACCAGTACTGATCAGCACGGAAGTTTTGACCCACGGCTCTGTTTCTAACCTGGGCCAGTCACCCCTCCTCAGGCAACCTGGCAGTTCCTATTCCCAGGAGGTCACCATATGGATGCCAAACCCAGCACAGACACCCAGTCATCATAGTGCACTAACAACTCACAACTCCTGCGCTCAAGCAATACTCCCACCTTAGCCTCCCCAGTAGCTGGGACCACAGGAGTGCATCACCACACCTGGCTTAATATGGGTTTTAACACACACATCAAATATCCACTTTATGCATTTTGGAGGGGGCTAGTTTCACATTACCATTATACTCTAGACTGGCTGCATTATTTGCAGGACCCTTTGTTCAAAAAGCAGGAAAAAAGTGTCATTAAAGATATTAAAATATAAAGCTTTTGTGTTTCTTCCACTTATCTCCTTTGCTCATGCACATGTTCCATTTCCCCAGTGGATTTCACTTAAAGAAAATCAAAGTTCAAACAAGTGTAAAAATACATATTATTAAGAATTTTAAGACAGTGAGAGCAGAGCATTAAACTAAGCACAGGACACTGCTGAATGTGACATTTCACGTGACCACTACATTCCCATGAAACTATGTCTGACTGTACACTTCATTAGCTGTTCGTCCATTCGTCTTGCTTGCAAAAATATTCATTTTCAAAACAGTTACGAGTGCCTCTATAGTACAGCAAATTTACAGATATGTTGTTGTCATCTGGGAATCCTGCCCACCCAAACACTAAAGAACCAGTGGGTAGATCCACAAGTGGCTTCCTTGTGCCAACACTGCTTAGGGATCATTCCTCTAGATGCCTCTCAACGGCTCCAGGAACAAGAGCAAAGATAACACCAGGTTTCTCTCCTTGTCAGAGTGCAGCTGGCTCCCCAGCATTCTAATGGACAGCATTTCCAACCACATATTTCATCTATTTTGTTATGCGTCTATCTACAGAAGCGGTATGGAACCAAGAACAGTATACATATTTAATAGTATACTAAGTGTATATGTGATTGTACCAAAAAACTGTCTCCATTTGCAGGTATTTTTTTCCCACCTATATACAGCCAAAGCTGGATAAATATTTGAGCACATGTGTCAAAAAAAAAGTACCAGCTTTAAAATCAAATAACATAAAGCTCACTTGCAGGGGGCCCCTGTATAAATAACTAAAACCTTCAGAGGCTCAGTTTGCCATCGGTCTTGCACTGTGTTGACTTAGTTAGACTTGAATTACGATTCCTAGAATCTTCAGACCTTATAGATCCAGGTTAGTATTGGCCACAAAGGACGTTTTACATGAGATTTGGAAGACAAAAGGGAAATAGCAGCCATATATGTTAGGCTCTGAAGTTCAGTGTGGGGCAACAAGCACTATGGCAGTTGGTACCAATCTCCTCGAGAGTTTCCATGGCCTTCTAAACATGCACCACGGGTATTCATTTTGCACTCCCACCAGCAATGAATGGGCATTTCATCAACAAGAACGAGTAGTCAAGCATTTGAATCTTTGCCAATCCGAGAGATAGAAAATGATATCTCACTACAGTTTTTATTAGCATTTTTTAGTATGACTGAGGAGCTTTCTTTTCATATATTTTGAACTATTTTAACTTTTTTTCTGAGATCTATTTGAGTGTGTGTGCTTCTTAAAACCCATTTTCTATTCATTTTGGCCTTTTTTTCCCCATTGATTTTTTAATAGTTCTTTATTCGTTTAGGAAGTTAGCCAAACTGTAATACACATGCATTAATTTTCTTCCAGTTTATCTTTTGTCTTTTGACTTTGCTTATGGTGCTTTTTTGCTAAGTACATTTTATGTAGTTGAGTTAATCAGTCTTTGTGTTTTGTTTTTTTTAAGAAAGAGTTAAAAATGCTTTCTTCACACTTTGTTTATAAAAGAATTAACCCATATTTTTCTTTAATATTTGTATGATTTTGGTTTTTACATTTAGATCTCAGATCCTTTTGTAGTTTATTATGGCATATAATGTAAGACATAAATACGATTTTATCTTTCTCCAGATGGCTATCAGTTGTTACAATATCATTTATTTAAAAGATCATTGTTTCCTTTGTGATGGTAAATGCCATCTTTATCATACACTAAATTTGCTTATGTACTTGGGCCTATTTCTGTGCTTGCTATTCTGTTGCATATGCCTGTCTATTCATATCATCATCATGCGGCCTTTTGGTATATTTTAATATTTGGCAATGCTAGTTTCTTCTTGTTGTGGTTTGAATTATGGCTTACCAAAATTAATATGTTGAAGTCCTAATCCTCACTACCTCAGAACGTGATCTTATTTGGAGATGGTGGCTTTGCAGGGGTATTACGTTAAATGGAGTCATTAGCATGGACTCTAATCCAATATGACTTTTGTCCTTATGAAAACTTGAAATTGGAAACAAACATGCATAGAGGAAGACAATATGAAGAGACACAGGGAGAAGATGGCCATCTGCAAGCCAAGGAGAGGCCCGGGACAGACCTTTCCTTCACAGACCTTAGAAGGAACCAACCCTGCTGACACCTTGATTTTGGATTTTTAGCCTCCACAACTGTGAGACAATAAATAACTATGGTTTAAACTACCCAGTTTGTAGTACTTTGTTACGGCAGTTCTAGCAAACTAATAAACTCCTTTTTGCCCTTCTTGTACAGGATTATTCTATACAATCTTGCTTCTATTTTATACATAAATTTTAAAATTGATTTGACTTAAAATTAACTCCAGAAAACGAAACTTATTGATAATTATATAGACATGTGATGTTTATATGTGCTCAAGTTTCAAGTCTACTTTTATATATTTTAGGAATGCTTAAGTGCTACGTTCTGAATGTTTATGTCCCCCACCAAATTCATATGCTGAAATACTAATGCTCAATGTGATGGTATTAGAAGGCAGGGCCTTTAGGGCATGTGATTAGGCCATGAGGGCAGAATTCAGTATATCAAAAAGATATGCTTACTGCAACAGTATTCACAATAGCCAAGATAGGCAATTAACATAAATGTCCATCAATGGATGAATGGATAAAGAAATTACGGTGCATATACAAAATGGAATATTATATAACCACAAAAAGAATAAAATCCTGCCATTTGCAACAATATGGGTGGAACTGGAAAACATTCTGTTAAATAAAAAAAGCCAAGCACAGAAAGACAAATCACACATGTTTGAACTCAACTCATATGTGGGAGCTAAAAACAATTGATCTCAGGTAGACAGAGAGTAGAATGACGGCAGCCAGAGGCTGGGAAGGATAGAGAGGGAGGGGGATAAGATGGGGATGGTTAATGGGGGCAAAAGTGTAGTTAGTCAGATAGAATAAACAATATTTGTTAGCACAGTAAAGTGACCACGAACAACAATAAGTTAGGTTATACTTTAAAAGAGTGGAATTGGAAATATTCTAATGCAAAGAAATGTTATATGACTGAGGTGATGGATACCCCAATTATCCTGATTTGATTACTTCACATTGTATGCCTGTATCAAAATGTCACTTGTACCCTATAAGATATACAACTATTATGTCTATTATGTACCCATAATAATTAAAAACAATAAATATATATATTAAAAAAAAGTTCAACTTTACCTCAAGGAGGATGGTTATAATTGTTACTGTAAAGCTTTGCCTGATAATTCCAACATCTATATCATCTTGAGGTTTCCATTTGTTTACTGTCTTTTCCCTTGAAGAGTCATCATATTTTTTTATGTTAAATCATTTTGCATTGTATCCTCGTCATTAGATCCTGTTAAAATCCTCTGGAGAATGTTGTTTTTTGTTGTTGTTCATTTGTTTTCACAGGCAAAGTTCTGGCTCATCTTTTGTATGCATTTTTGGTTTGGCAGCAAAGTTTTTGCCGTGCTCTTTGGGTCTGCCCTTTGTCTAAGCCACTCAGAGGTTAGCCTGGGACTTGGACAGTGATATTTATTTCCCAAATCCTCTGCTGTGCTTCTTTGGCTGTGTTCTATGCACGCAGCTAGGGAGTGGGATTGAGACTTGTGTTAGTTTAGCTTTCTACTCTTTGGAATTTATCCCACATTCTCTGTCAGAGACCCCTGGTTCCTCTGGCCATAGCATCTGGATGCTCTCCCTTGTGCTGTTATGCAATTCTGTGTGACTGGGGTAACTCTGTATGTAGTTTCAAGAGAATCAAGGGAAATAAAAATAGCAGAATTTCCATCCCTTATTCTTTGCATAATAGGATGCCTTTTTTGCCCTTTTTCCAATTCCTGGATCCAAATTTTCAGGGTTTCAGGTGCCTGTAACAGCACCACGGGCATATGATAGCATATCACTTCACAGTGATACGAAGTTCTTCATTATAGATTTCACAGTGATTGTAGTCCAGTCCTGCAACTAGTGCTGGTCTCAGGAGGGCTGGAGAAAAAAGAGAGGGAAAAATGGGGACCGCCTATAACTCTCTGGCTCACAGGGGCCTTTTTTTCTGGCTTTCTGGTTAGAATGATAGTTTGGCTCAGAGTTTTTAGTGTCTGTTGCCATCTGACTCAGCCTACCTTTGGATCAAAACCAGGAAATAAAGGAGGGAAGGCAGGAAGGGAGGAAGGAGTGAGGGGAGAAAAGGAGGGAGGGAGGGAAGAGGGAAACCAGGAAACTAATCCCCACTATACCAGTCATTCTTCAAGTTTTGGTTTTCTTTTTTAATCTACTTGCTATTTACTTTTCAGAGTCCTCAGGAATTTTCTTTTTATACTTTGTCCAGAGTTTCTGGTTTTAATCAGTGAGAAAGATAAGTGTAGTGGAATACTCTACTGTGGTTAGCACTGAAAGTCTGACATAGGATCTGAAATGACGTTTCCCTCCCAGACAGTGCTGTAGGACGACCTTACTCCTCAAAGCCCTATGGAAAACACTACAAGCTGGAGTCATTAGGACATGATGGAGATATCTGAATTTAGTGAATCTCCAAGAGCCAAGAAGACTGACTGATGAGAGACAAAAAGGAATGAATGGTCCTAGAAGCTTATTTCCTCGCCCTTCAGTGGCTTTTCAGAGAACAGGTTCTATAGATCAGAGTTAGTGCAACTGAAGAATCGGCTGATACCAGATACTGGGTTTCAGAAGTTACCCCTTTCTAACAAGACCACTTGCTCAAATAGGAGCTTCCACTGTTATATGGTTATATAGATGTTTCCCGATTCTCCACCCCATACATCTGAAGAATGTTAAAGAGGAGAGTGTTGTCTAGACTGTGAGGCATGGTGCATGTAATCTATTTTTGCCTGACCTAAGCCATGGGATAGTGAGAGGTCAGTTGTGGGAAGCGTAGTCGCCATTCCAAGGTGGTGACCGTGTCCGGTGCCACACCCAGCCACACTTGCTGGTAAACAGGCTCTGCGCATGCCTCATGGTGTTGCCCAATGACCGGGACTTCCCGTACACCAGAGCATACTTAAGCAACCGCCCTTCCGCATTCTGGGTCTTCCGCATAATGTAAGCTTGTAGGGAACCCCAATAAAGCAC
>CAUYSK010006344.1:0-23326 GCA_963575035.1 Avahi laniger
TAGAAAGAAATTAGTTGGACAGCTAAAAATATACGGAGAAAAGCCGGGCATGGTGGTGCATGCCTGTAGTCCCAGCTATTTGGGAGGCGCAGGCAGAAGGATCGCTTGAGCCCAGGAAGTTGAGGTTGCTGTAAGCTAGGCTGATGCCATGGCACTCTAGCCCGGGCAACAGAGTGAGACTGTGTCTCAAAAAAAAAAAAAAGTCACAAGTCACTTAAGCAATTTTGTGGCAAATATGACATTGAATGATCAGAACTCTGCTTAATCCAAAACTATTGCTAGCCTATGGTGAATAAGGTTGCCTCCCTCAACTTTATATAAATATTTTTTTTTTCTGAATTATTCTGATGGGATTTGCCTTCAATGGCTTATCAACTTTCTGATAATCTTGACCCCACGGTCACCTGACTTCATGTTTTAGCTAAATATAGGCAGTGTTGCCTATGGTTACAGCCCTGGGTTTTGCAGTGAGATGCCTCAGATAATTTCTGTGTCAGTCCTTGCCCACTGTGTGACCTTGAACGTGTTATCAGTCTGAAACATATGAGATACGAGATTGCCATATCCGTGGGTCAAAAATGGTCAAATATTAGCAATTTCATGTGGTTCCACCTTAATTTCTCTAAAAATTTTAGTTTCTTCCCTGGGAAAAGGGGCAAAATAAAAGAACCTACTATTTGGAGTTACTGTTAAAATGAAATGAGCTAATCCCTGTCAAGACTTAGTATCATGCTTGGCACAGGAGGGGTGTCGCTGTTGTTTATCACATCCGGTAGGGGCACCAATTAGGAGTCATGACTTTTATTGTTCCTGACTTCAGCTGAGTCTACTGAAGCAGTCATTACAGTCGATTTTGGTGTTCCAGGATATTGCTCTATTTTTCAATACAGAAATATTCATTTGTAATGTTTGCAACATGTTAAAAATCTGAAAACTGAATTGTAAGCTGTATCTAGAGAGTTAAACACAGAGTTAAAATTTCAAATCAAACAAAGGTGCCATCCTTTAGAAAGTATTCTCACTACATTCCTCTCATTTAATTAACTGATCAACACATAAGTGCACATATAAGAATAACATCTATTGGATGTTGGGCAGGGAGGGGGGGGAGGAAGGAGGAAGAGATGGGTATATGCATACACAAAGAGTGCAATGCGCACCACGCAATAGGATGGACATATTTGAAACTTGGACTGAAAGTTTGGACATATTTGAAACTTGGACTGAAAGTTATTATGCTGAAATTAAAAAAAAAAAAAACAACTTTCCTCATTGTTGGATTTTCCGTTTATTGGGTTCTTGGTGAGATTGAGTGCTTTTCCATATTTTAATTAATCATTTGTATTTCAATCAGAACTGCTTGGGAACCAAATCTAGCTGTAGAAGGAGGGGTGGGGAGAGAGTCTCAGGCTCTTTCAGAGACATTCAGTCATGTTACCGTCTCCCTGCCTCATGGGCAACAACCTTTCCGCTCCTCTCCATCCTACCCTTCCCCTCCCCACCCCACCCCTCCATCTGATTTAGGCTCACAGAGGCTAACTCCTTCCCTAGAATAATTTATTTTAACCAGGATCTTCTTCAGCAACACAGGTGGGACTCAAGCTGAGAAGACAAAGGAAACTTGATCCTGAACCTTGGTTCTTCTCAGGTAGCACAACATTAGAGAACAAAAGCGAAAGACAGTGGTGGCCATATCTCCCTTAAAAACACCGGCATTAAGCAAAATAAATACCAAAATACCAGTATTGTCATTTGGCTCCAGTGTGCAAACTAATAGATAGCCTCAGTCCTGTGAAGTTTACATTCTAATCCAAAGCAAAAAGTTGATTCTGGTGCCCATCCACAAGTTTTTTCTCTAACCTGGAAAAAGAAAATCATTGCATTGCCCCTTTTCCTCTAGAAAATTCTTCCTTGCTGGTAATAATAATTGAGGTGCATGACATTTCAGCCAAGGCCCCTAACATTGATTTCATATAATATAAATAGGCTAAACAAGTGACTGATCAAGTGCTAAATTATGCAGCATAAGCTTTAAGTACTATAAATGTTCAGAGAAAGAAGGGCTTCGTAGAACAGCTGGGACTCAAATTCTCTCCACTGAGAGATCCGGAAGAATGCGTCTCTTCTCTGTTCTGCTTCTATTCTTGGCTTTATTCTATGACGTCTAGCCCTTTCTCAGAAACCTTTAGAAATTCTTGTCTTAAAGCAAATTAAAATTCTCAATCTGGAATTTCAGAACCCTAGACTCTATAATTCACCCTCCCTGGATACCCAGATTGTCCTCATTCCCAGTGCTGGGCTCACGGCTCTAATCCAAGCAACACTCATTGGCTTTACTCACTTCCAACCTCCTGTTCTTACCCCTGAGCCTCTCCACTAATCTCTGCTCCTGTGGCAAATGTTAATACTGCTTCTTCTACTTCTTCTCCTTCTCCTTCTTCTTCTTTTTCTCAAAATCTCCACATTTCCATCTAACTCCATTTAACTCTGCTTACACAATCACTCAAACCAATTTGACACATCTAACTATGTAACCATGGCAGGAAAATGGTGGTGTTTTGGGATTTTGTTTTGGTGTGGTGGATTGGTTGCTTCTCTCATTTATTTTCTTACACAGCTTCATTTGTGCACTCCCGACTGCCCTAGTAAATTTAAAGCTCTTCAAGAGCAGAAGCTGTGCCTTCTCTTTGCTCTGATGAACTCCTTAGTGCTCAATGCTCTGCACACAGTGGGTGCCCCAGAGTTGTCGCTGACTGATGGATGTAATGAAAGCTTCAACAGCCTTGTGAACCAATGGACCACAGAGTTGTGTAATCATGCTGCTGTTTGTCTCAACCTCCACACTCTGGGCAGAAAGCCAAAGCCCACCCAAGATGCTGTAATGGTCTTATAATGACACAGTATTTGTTTACAAGCCTTCTTAAGAGAAAGTCAATTTGTAGCTTCTAAAGCCTTGAAGACATATTGTCTTATTAGCCCTCCTGTTGTGGCTTGAGAGTGATAGAACCCTCTATGGAAGAAGAGCAACCACAGAGGGAATGGATCCTGCTTTGTATGTTTCCTAGTGACATTTCCTAGTGACAATTGGTAATGAAACCTCTGGTTCCCCTATTCCTTGAAGACTTCTTTGATTTTCTGGGCCAGTGGTGACCATTCCATTTTTGAAACTCCTGCAGTGTTTGTTGTCTGGAGTGGATAAACTGGTCTTCGGTACTTAGAGCAGTGAGTAAACAATGCTGGCCAATAAAAATCACTGATGATAGCCAAGAAGTAAGTAGGAGCTTCCTATTAATTATGCCCTGGTGCACAGTTCACAGATACCTTTTCTTTTTCATATTTGCCTAAAATCAGATGGCAATTAGAAAGCAATGATACCCATTCTTGGTCAGCAATAGACCACTGAGATGAAACAAATGCACTTCCCTTCAAGTCTGTGCTGCCAGTTCTCCTCTCTTTTCCCCTGGAAATGGATATTAGCTAGATCGAAACATGGGAAGTCTCAGCCATTGGGTGGTCATGATATTAAGGCATTTAGCCTGTTTTTTTCAGATCCGATATGTTTCCATGGAAATCACAGTTGGAAGCCAGCAACTGAGAAGTAAGAATTCTGGTTTTCCCTCAGCTTCTGGCTGCTGACAGAGAGCCAGATTTTCAAACAAGCTGAAGAATCTTGGAATCTTTGATCTGGGACATGTACCATACTCCATTAAGATAAAAATCCCTGTAGTTCATTTTTTTTGTGACCCTCTATTAATGTTTATGACTGCCAACTAACATTAGGTCACCTCTAAGGATCTAGGAGTTGGCCCACGGTAGTAAAGGAAACAGCCATGCCCTATACTCAGAAAACCTGGCTTCAAATCTCACAAAGTCAGTGATGGAAATGTGGGCAAGTTATCTGGACTCTCAGAGTCTCCATTTCTTCCTATATAAAAGGTAAATTATTATTTTCAGGCTGATTAAGAGCACTAAATAAAAGAAAGTATAAGAAGCATTTAGTGTAGGTTACACCATTGGTGATCAATAAGTGTATATTGGACCTTAAAGGAGAGACAGAAAAGCAGAAAACTATCTATGTGTTTCTGCCTCTGCCCCATCCCTGATTCATCGACATCCTCACCAAGCCAAGAGACAACACTCTTCATTAATATTAGAATTATTTTATTAATATTAGGTTGTAACCCTGACTCCAGATGAACTTCATGACATGTATTATTAATAGTTTCCTCTTGCTGCCATAACATGTTACCACAAATTTAGTAGCTTAAAACTACATGCATGCATTACCTCATCATTTCTTCAGGCTAGGTGTCCTGCAACTGGGTGGCTGAATTCTCTGCTCAATGTCTCACAAAGAGGAAATCAAGGTGTCAGTGGGAGCTTTAGTTCACATCTAGGGTTCACGGTCTCCTAACAAGCTCACAGGTTGCTGGTGGAATTCATTTCCTTCTCACACTTTGCACATGGCCCCCTCCATCTTAGAGCCAGCAATAGCACATCAAGTCCTCATGCTTGGAATTTATCTGACTTCCATGCATAGCTGTGAGAAAACTCTGTTTTCAAGGGCTCTTGTGACTGCATTGGGTCCAAACAATAATTCAGGATAATTTCCCACCGTAAGGTCAGCTGATGAGTAAGTTAGTTACATCTTCAAAGTCTGTTCTGCCAGGTAGCACAGCACAGTCAAAGGGCATAAGACCAGGGCATGAAGGTCGTGGGGACCCCAAGATTTTGCCAAGCACACGATACATCATGCAGAATAAAAATGTATGTCACTGCTCTTTACCTATTACAAACAGGGAATTGGAAAACAGTGTCAAGTAACTATGGTCACCCAGCTGTCCAGGAGCAGAACCAAAACAACTCAATTTTCTTTTAAATGTTCCTGATAAACTTGTGATCACTATACCAAGCATTCTGCATACTACCCCCTGAGTTTTACTCTTCAAGCATATTTTCAGCCTCAACATCAGCCACCTGCTTTTTTATTGGCCACCTTTTAAGTTAATTCAACAGCAAAAAAAAATGATCCAGAAAATAAAAGAAAAATTGTTATTTCCGTAAATTTGATTGTGCGACACAAAAAAAATCTGAAAGTATAGTTACTTTCTCTTTAGAGAAACTCACAATGGAGACAGATTTCAATGGTGTGACTGAGTCCATAGAAGATGGGCTTCCCAAACCACTCTTCATGAAAACACCTTCAGAGAACCACATATTCTCTGGAATATTTTCCAAAAGTCATGAGGCTAATGAAAAAGGAAAGATCTGAGATAAACATGTGAAATCAAAGAGTCTCAGTACCTTGCCCATATCTTGCTGAAATTAAGACAACATAGACATATATGTGCTGGAAGGTTTTCTGAAGTTTGGTCACATTTAATTTTTTGTGAGGAAAAGAATGGTTCCTCTTCAACTCTATACTTCTTAAGGATGATTGGGACAAATTCTCAGAGATGTTATGAACAATATTATAACCAAACGGAACCTTTCCCAGAAAAGTTCACCTGATTTTGAACTACCATTTTCTCTATGTAGGTCAGGAAAAAAGACCTAAATTGAAAATGTGATTTACTTTAGAGAAAATGGCCCCTAAGGTCCCAGCACTGAGCCCTGAATTCCGGCATTGAACACTGATGTTCTATGAGTGAGCTGTATTGTTCCTTCAGGGAAGTGGCCTGGCTGGAACCGTAAATCTGCTTCAATTGTGGCTTCCTGTGAAAGTGCATTTTACATATCACCACTCCGAGTACAGCCCTATGCAAGTGGGCTGATGGCCATTGTTCATTTTTTCAGCAACACTTTAGTCTCTTGGAAAACAAGCCTCCACCAACCCCCCAAGAGTATTTGCATTTTGGGTTATAATGTGGCCACTGGGAACTACTCTTCCTCATTTTACAAATATTGCTACTGACTCAGGAACATCTGCCTCTAGACAAAGACCCCCTTACTCAGGGTATTGCCTATGCTTCTCCAGGATATTATAGATAAACCAAGTCACCAAGGCTAGAGACTGACTTGTCTAACATTAATTCCCCATAAGAGAGAGATTTCCAATGTGAAGCAAAGCATGGATTTACAAAGCGGGCCCAGTGATAGTTTATGAATTTGGAGACTGTATGAGTCAGGGTAGACCAACTTCTGTAATAAACAAACCATCACATCAGTGGCATGTCAGAAGAAAAATTCTATCTCATTCCTGCCATAGGCCAAAGCAGGAATTCCTTGTGAAGTAGTTCCCCTGGCTGCCTCTCCTTCTACAGAGACTCAGGGACTCAACCACATCTTGTCTTCATCATCCTCTAAATTCTCAAAGTTTTTTTTCATTCAATTGGCAAATGGAGAAAAATTGTGCACCAAGGTGCTTTGGAGCACAGGAGTGTCACAAGATATTTAAAAATTTTTAGGGAAAACCAACAATACTCCACATCTGCTGGACGCTGCAAACTACTATCAGGGTAATTCCTTATTTCATCTTTAAATCATGCTATATTAATTTTTGATAATGCTATATCTTTTTGAATCTGGGTGTTCAGTGACTGTTGCAATAAAAAGCAAGTACTGCATTAAAATCAGTGTGCAAGAGGAAATGAAGACAGTGGTGTCCAATCTGATTTCCAGGTTGAAGGAGTTAAGCAGTGCCTAAACAAGCATACATATCCCATTAGTAAGCAATTGTGGTTATCTAAGAATGAAATAAAAATATCATTTGGCTTTTAATTTATATGTATTATTTTTTCAAAAGCACAAACTTATTAGGACATAAATCCTTGTTAAGTTGTTTGGACGTAACTTTATAACTGGAACTGTTTGGTATTTCTTTGGCCAAGGAGTACAATGCAAATTTTACTAAGTCCCTTAGAGCACCATGAATGAACTGAGAATAAGTGATTGTGTTTAAAAATACTTAAGGGCCAACCCCAGGAGTATTAAATAGTATACATCCCCTCCATCCACTTTCCTCTGGCCAAAATTTACTCAGATAGCTACATCTAACAGCAAGGAAGGATGGGAAATGTAGTCTAACAGTGTGTCTAGAGAAAAAGGAAAACAATTTGTTGAAAAACATGTCATTCTGTACTGCAGAAATGAACAAGCAGAGACACAAAACTGTCCCACAATCTGACTTGCACTGAAAAATAATGCAGCATATATTCTCAACATCTCAGAGCACCTCACCATCCCTTGTATTCTACAGCTCTTAGCATCTGCAAAGCACATAAAAACCATGGCTTCATTTACTTCTCATAACTTCATGAACTGGGCAAAGCAAGGATTGTTCCCTCCCTTCACAGATTGAGAAATAAATTGCAGACACTGGATTATTTTAGTTCACCCGGATAATGTAACAGTGACAGAAGTCAGACCCAAATCCAAGTTTTACACCACCTCAAGGGGTTCTTGCTACTACAGACTATGGCCAGGCCAGGGGAAATTCATTGGATCAGTGTGGGCTTGTGTTTAAAGACAGCTATATGATCTGTTTGGCAGAGGGCTAGGATAAGTAGGAATGGAAAAGAGTACTGTCAGACAAGCAGCCCCTGTTCTACAAGCTGAGGATGGTCGTGTCCTAAAGGTGACAGTTCTTGGGACATGAAGGACTGTCATGCAAGGTATAATCTTCAACTCCTACTATGCTGGGCAAACACACAGAAGGTACCCCAGCTGCTGTAGTTTGAATGTGTTCCCCAAAGTTCATGTGTTGGAAACTTAATCCCCAAAGCAACAATGTTGAGAGGTGGGACCTTTAAGAGGTAATTAGGTCATGAGGTCTCTGCCTTTATGAACGGATTAATGTTGTTATCACAGAAGTGGGTTAGTTATCGAGGGAGTTGGTTACTAACAAAAGGATGAGTTCAGCTTCTCTCTCTCTCTTTCTCTCTCTCTCTCCCCCCTCCCCTTCCACCTTCTGTCATGGGATGACCCAGCAGAAGACTCTCACCAGATGTGGCCCCTCAATCTTGGATTTCCCAGCCCCTAGAACCATGAACTAAATAAATTTCTGTTTGTTATAAACTACCCAGTTGATGGTGTTCTGTTACAGCAGCACAAAACAGGCTAAGACACCAGCCTCATAACTTACACAGGCTTTGTATAGTCAACTCTCAATTGCACTGATGATTGGGGAAAGGAATGTATCAGGAGAGAGAACTGCTATGGATCTTACCTGCCAGCTGAATTGCCTTATGATTTAAGCCAATTTATCTTGAGAACTATTTTCTAATATAATTGAGTTATATTAAAAGTAGTCTCTCTCTTCTTTAAGCTCATAATTATTAATGGATAGAAAGGAGACTGGTCGGGAGTAGAGAAAGCCTTTCTGGGGTTGGGATTTACCATGATAACCCGCAACATGAATAATCTTTATGTAATCCATATAAACATTTGTCTAACAGAGGCAGTTTGCTCAGCCTCTTAAATTCTCTTCTGCCCCGGTAAACAAGAGGTTAAAAACCTGGAAGCATGAAACCTAAAGAAGTTTCAAGCTATTGTTTCACTGCTTTGAATGGTGGACATGTGGCGAGAGACGCTGAACGATTGAAGGTAGTTGAGAAGGAATTCTCTTGCATGGCCAATCTTTATGTTATTGTATTTTCTGTTTACATTTATTTTCTTCTCCAAGCTTCAGATGAAAGTCATTAGAGTCAGAGATTTCATCACTGGGTATAGGTCAGAGGCCAATTGACTTTCTGATATGTTCTCTTTTTTCAGCAGTCAGCTGAAATATGCTGGTTTGGGGGCATGTGTAAGAGATGATTTGAGGCCAGGCTTTGGGAAGAAAACTGTGCTCTCTCGTGTTCATCAATGATCTATAGCTGCTTGAGGTAGAACTAGCTTGCCTGCACAGCTATACTTAGAGCCAGGCCAATTGAGTCTGACAAGGCAGAATCTCAAATTATTGATGAAAGGACTAAGGGCCACATTTGAGAAGTTTATTCTTTTGGTGTGGTTTCTAGATGTGCATGTAACTGCCTCACCAGCACACTTACACCCTGCAGCTTTCTCTAATCCAAAACACATGCACCCCAGGCAGCTGTGTGAAGTACAGCACAAAGAACTCCCAGTTTTCTTTCCTGCCACTACAAAGAAATCTTTAATTTAGTGATGTAAAGAAATCACTAAAGAGAATTTTTGTTTTTATAAGGTATCTTCACTGAGGCTTAAGATGTGTTGCTAGTAATCCATTTCACTCCTTGAAGTTCCTGGAGAGTCAAGGAAACAGCATGGTTCTTGTTTCTAAATGCAGAAAAGAAAAATCTAATGTTTCAGTGATTTGTTTGAACTCAACTAGCTGGGAAGCGATGGTAACAAACTAAACCACTGAGTTTTCAAGGCCTCAAAGGAGCTCCCCAGTGCATTTGAGCTTTGTCTGTCTCAAGCTCATCCAACTTCACTCACTCACCCACTCAGTGTTCAGTGTGTTACTCTGCCAGGGCCGCCATAACAAAATACCATGGCCTGGATGGCTTAAACAACTGTTTTCTCACAGTTCTGGAGGCTGGAAGTCCAAGATCAAAGTTCCGTTGGGTTGTCATCTGGGAAAATGTCCTCACATGCTCTTTCCTCTCTGCCCACATCCCTGGTGTCTTTTCCTCCTCTTATAAGGACCTATCAGATTAGGGCTCCACACTTAACGACTTTATTTAACCCTAATTACCTTCTTAAAGGCTTTGTCTAAAATTACAGTCATGTTTGGGGTTTATGGCTTTAGCATATGAATTGGGGTGAAGGGAGGCACGATTCAGTCTTCAGCACTCAGGAATCAATAATTTTGAGAAACACCATTTACTATGTGCCAGGAATGGCGCCAAGTGCTTTATATGCCTTGTATCATTTAACCCATTTAACAACACGCAAAAGGTTGGGCGAAGAAGAACTTAGTGTGGGAAGTGGTTGGAAGATAGGCAAACCTGAGCTGCTTCACTCCAAATTACATACTCCAAACCTACGTAAAGAACTGCTGCTTACTTTGTCAGGCTAAAATAGTAATTTTCAATTTCTTATGTGTTTTAAATTTTCTCAAATAACAGAACTTTTAAAGAGATTTTAAGATTCAAAACCACATTAATTATCAGCAATCATTTAGATACAATCAATATTAAATTATTACACTATGTTACAGATGCCAATAAAACTACCCACAGTTAACACACTGTTTACCTAGAGGCCCTTCAGCCTTGGGTTGCTGTTTAAACAGAACTGTTTGTTGCCCTGCCCAAGAGATCAAGTTTATACATTTTCCAAAAAGCACTGGATCTTCTTTGATGTTGCCTTATTGTTCTACTGTACTTTGTATCTCTTACCTGGAGTAAAATTGTGGCCTGCGCAACATATAGCTACACAACATATAGCTACACAACCGGTACAACAGCTTTCATTTTAAAAGAGCCCTCATCAAAGCAATGGCCTTACCAAGCAAATACAAAAAGCATAGGTTCAATATCTGAGTTTGCTTAGTGAAGAAGAGTGACATATTTTTATAGGATTTATGTCCTTTCTCCATATATAGGCTTATATCACGGGTATGTGTGGCTATGTCAATGGTATTCATATGCCATGCTGACACGTATTTTAATGTGTTCTTTACATATGACTTCCATCTATAAAACCATCTGGTCAACTCAAGGAGAAGGTGAGTGGTACCTTCATTCTCCTTTTACCCCCTCTCCTCATCCAATCCATGGTTTATAATTGAATGAATTCTATGAGTTTCACAGTGTTCTTGAAGATTGAATAATGTCTTCTAAGGCAGCACAGCATAGTGGGAAGGTGAAGGTTTAAAGGCAATATAGTCCTTCAGATCATGACTTTGAAATTATTGGGATCTGGATGGTCTTGTGCAAGTTACTTGATATCTCTAAGTTTCAGGTTTTTTATCTTAAAAAATAGAGGAAATAAGGTCCATCTGGTGGGATCACTGTAGAAACTAGAGTCAGTCCATGACTGTCAGTGGGGTAGTTCTCCAAAAGTATTGATTACTGAGCAAGTGGGTAAGTGTGACAAAGCTCTCATGAATTGGATAGTTCTCTGTTACCATCTCTTCCCAATTAGGCGTGTTCAAGAAAATCACTGAAAACTTTAGGATTTATCTTTTGTACAGAGAGAAACAAGGACCATTCTGTTTTCCTGGCTCTCCCTAAATCTTTGTAAGCAGAATGGATCACTAGTAATACATATTGAGTTCCTATGAAGGTACCTAGCACAATACCTGACAATAATGCCCCCAATAAATGATAGCAATTCCATTACTGTACTCAGAGTAAGGTTATTCCTAGGTGAGAACATCTCTGGGTTTAGAGTGGGGCTCAGGAAAAAAATGTTAACTGGATAAAGTATTTGCAGGGTTATTTTTGTATAAAGAAGTGAGAAAGCATTAAGAATCCGTGGATATCAGCAACATTACTGAACCCCTGATGTGTACTAAGGCTCCCGATTAAGGAGGAAAGAAATATAAAAGAAATAAAGATCATGATGACTTTAGAACAGTTACCAAACAATATAAAACATTCCTAAATGGAGATTAGGCAGTACATGCTAAGGGCCCACTGGCTACTTATTCAATACATATTTGTTGAGCACCTACTATGTGTTGGGGCCTGTGCTACATGGCTGACACACAGTGGTGACAACGCACACCTGATCACTGACCTCACCGAGCCCAGAGTCCAGTGCATGATACAGAGAGATGAATAGACATTTTCAGTCTAGGACAATACATGCTATGCTGGGGGGTAGAATAGAATGTTGCAGGAGCACATAGGATACACATCTAACCTACTAGGAGATGGCAGATGTTGGGATTAGCAAAGACTTCCCAGGGGAAGCAATTTCTCAGCTGCATCTGATAAGTAAATAGTAGTTACCCAGGTAAACAAAGATGGAAACATGTTCTAGGATGTTAGGACAGCATGTTTGGAGGCCCAGAGATAAGGGACCCAACTAAGGGACATTTGGGGATTTAAAAGACATTCAGTAGCTGAAATATTCCTGCACAGAAACCTGCTCATGGATGTTTATAGCAACTTTATTGACAATTGCCAAAAACTAAAAGGAACCTGGATATCCTTTAATAGAGGAAGGGATAAACACACTGTGGTACCTCCATACACTGATATTATTCAGTGATTTAAAAAAATGAGCTATCAAACCATGAATGAACATGGAGGAACCTTAAATGCATATTACTAAACAAAAGAAACAGTCTGAAAAGGCTACATACCGTATGATTTCAACTATTTGACATTCCGCAAAAGTCAAAACTGTGGAGGCCATAAAGGATCAGTAGTTATGAGGGGTTGGGGGAGAAGAAGGGAAGGAAGAGATGAACAGGGGAGCACAGGTGGCTTTTAGGGAAGTGAATCTCTTCTGTATACCACTATGACAGTGGATGCATGTCATGATACATTTGTTAAAATACATAGAATGTATGAAAAAAAGAGTGAACCTTAATGTAAACTATGGCCTTTAATTAATAATAATGCGTCAATATTGGCCCATCAATTAAACAAATATACCACACTGCTGCGAGATGTTAATAATGGGAAGCTGCGGTTGGGGATGGGGGACATATGAGAACTCTCAAAATTAAAGCCTATTAATTAAAAAAAAATTCAGCGTAGCTAAATCCTTGAGTACCAGGTAGGATGTGTCTGCCGGGGTGGAGGAGGTGGTGCTCGCTGGCTGGAGAGGAGATCAGAGATGCAGGCACCAACTGGGTCATGAAGGGCCTGGGAATCATTAGATCCCATTTTAAAAAGTGATGGAAAACCATTATGCAGACCGGTGACAAGATCAGATATGCTTTTTTAAAGGACAACTCGATTGCAGGGTAGAGACTTTATTAAAAGGAGGAAAGATGGGCGGCAGGTACTGAAAGAAGCCTATGCGAGAGTCACGGCAGTGAGGACATGGAGAAGGGTTGGAGCAAAAGCTGCTTTAATCTGGATTAGATTTACCTGTTGGAAGGTTGGATGTAGGAAGAGAGAAAGGGTTTTGAGCAGATTATAGAGACACTTTTGTGAAACAATCTTAACCACACTGAGCAAAGTGTGAGAAGCATGTTTGCCAGAAGCTTCTGGAGAGAAAGTGAATGCAGGAGGCTCTTCAATGGGTCCTTCGCTCTCCTTGTAGTTCACTGCCTGCTCTGTCAGTCCAGGGGTGCCCGCTGGATGGGGGCCTTTCTAAAAGCAGTAGTGATCAGCTGATAATTATTTTTCCAGTTTTTTCATGAAATTTGAAATATTTTGATAGATGTCAACCAAGTGTTGAACAGGTCGTATGACATGAAAAGCTAAGAAAGAGCTCTTAGAGCTTCCTCGAGTCATTTATTTGGTCTAATTCTCCTAGCTTTGAAAAAGTTGGAGTAGTTTAAGAAAATATTAGTTGTTGAATGTTACGGAGAGAAATGAGGGACCTGTAGTTATTTGTCTTTTTAAAAAATTGCATTATTGGTGTCTAATTTAAAAATAATATCTACACTAAGTAAGAAAGTAGAAAATAGGGAAAAACACAAAGAAGACAATAAAAATTACTGGTGACATCACTACCCAGAAATAAATATCTTGATACTTAGCTTTTCAGGGTTTTTTCTATGCATACGTAACTTTTTTTAAAAAATTGAGATCATAGTACATCTTTTTTTTTCTTATCTAAATAATTGAGTTATTAAGTTAGACTGATTTTTAGGATAGATATCTATTACAAAGAGATACAAAAATATAGCAGGTCCAACAAGAGATAAGCTTTCTTCGCTCCCATTGTGGAGACAGAGTGGACCTGCATTCCAGGGCTCCAGGGCAGCTCTGCTCCTGCAGCTGCCCAGAGACCCAGGTCTATATGGTCTCATTGCTCTACATCCCCTAGAGCATTGCTCTAGTCCGCGTGGTTGAAGCAGGCCTGGCAGTACCACGTGGTATTCAAGCCAAAGGGAGCCATAGAGGAAAGCAAGAAGCTTCCTCCTTTAAGAATGTGCCCTACTAGTTGCTCACTTCTTTTCTGCACTTGGCATTTGCCAAAACCCAACCACGTCAGTACACTTAGTCATTAAGGAGGCTAGAAAAAGTTGGTCACTCATTGCACAGTCATGTATCTTGCAAAACCCCCGTGTGAAAGAGCCTAAATGTAAGGGGAAAATGGATATTGGAGACAACGGTCGGCCTCTGCCTCACGCGTAACTTCCTAAACACACAGAACGCACTTACTCCCCCCCCAAGGGACACAGTCTAAGCAAACACCCCGTTGCTACTTCCACTCCAAGTCCGAGATGTCTGGACGACATACAGTCTTTTCCATCAGGGCTGAAGGTGGCTGGATCTGGGGACTTACAAATGAATAGGCGTGTTTTCTGGCAACTTCCCCATACTTAATGGTTCAATAGCGGAGTTAAACCGAATAGGTGCAAGATAAACTCCCATTTGGAAAAAAGGTGAATGGCAAACACAATCATTATGGTCCTAAGGAATAATGAAATCTTACTGGGAAAGAATTGCCACAAGCCTGGAGAAAATTCCTTGGCCTATAGTCACTGGTTCTCCCCTCTGGCAGAAACTTCTTTGTCGACTGACCTCTTAGAGACTCTGCTTGTCCATTAACTTCTGTGGCCACAACTAACGTGTGGGAGAACATGCCTTCCTTGGGGATGCACAGCTTTCCTTTCCTGGGGGTTGCTTTAGGAATCAGAAAATTACAGCTTTTGCAGTCCAGGTTTGTGGTTTCTTTGAACACATAATTGTTTCAAAATTCTTAGCAGTTTTCTGGACTATTTGCTTCCAGTCGTTTTCATGAACATGTAAGGATAGACAAAGATCTTGTCTGCATAAATCTTAAGTTTCTGGACATTTATTTATTTATTCATCTCTGTACTTGGGACTATTTTCTCTCTAATTAAGTAGCAACTTTGAGGCCATCTGAAATAATAGGCTTGGGTGAGACAACAATATACTTAATTCTATATTTGCCATTGGATTGGCTCCCACGGTTCCATGAACAACAGGGCCTGGAGGAAGGCTCATAGACACAGTATTATCTCCTGTTTTTGGTGCTGAAGCAGTTCAATTTTCCAGCTCCATGAGGCCTAAATTACTAGATTGCTAGTGAATTCGGATTGCAGACTCAAGCACAGAGGGCATCCTTTTCAGAGCTGTATTTCCTTCCATCTCTACTTGCAAACTGACAAATTCTTGCCCAAATTCATCCATCCCTCCTAAAAGCAGCAAGGAACAGCCAACAGAAACCAACATTTTGATTTTGTCTGTCTGTTTCCCCCAGAGCTCCAGGCTTGGTAAGCAGGTAACCCACCTTCAAAGCTATAGCAGGACCAATCTTACCAGATGTTTTGCCATGGGTCACCAGGTTTCCCACCCACACTGTCTATTTTCTTGTTCCTTATCACACAATTGCTAAATGAGGATGATACAATTTATGTTTTTGTTACCCCCGCAGGATACTATTTCTGATACTGATATGTTTCCTCCTGGATTCAGTCTAAGCTACTGTTACAAAATACCCCACAATACAATATTGCAAAATAGATTGATTTTTAATTCACAAAATGAGGAGTTAGAGACATGAAAGCAGCTGTCTGTGTGAGTTCAAGCAGGGACTCAGGTCTTCTTGCTCCTTCACCCGCTAGGGGACCACCCTAGAGGTATGATGTCACCTGGCTCACAAGTGCAATAGCTGCATCCCCGCCCAGGGTGAGCAGATGGGGACTGAAGGGCAAACAGTTACTTTCTTTTGGTAGGTGTGACTCATGTCACCTCTGTTCACATCCCAATTTCAAGGCTGGGAAACTTGTACCCTGCTAAAACAAGAGGTGGATGCCTGTTACTAAATGCAAATGACTAAATAGATGAATACTAGGGGAAATCAGAGCTCTTCTACACCAATGAAGGATGAGTATTTCCCAATATCCTTAAATGATTTTGCAAATAAAACTTTTATTGGCTGTAGGATATTTTATCATAGCCCTCTGTCATTGGACATTGTTTCCCAATTTTGGCTGCGGTATATAATGCTTTAGTGAACATCTTTATTTAGCAGTTTTTATATACATCTCTGGATCATTTACTTAAGAGGGATAGTTACTTAGAATGGAAATGTTATGTATAAACACTTTAAAGGATCGCCTTCTAGAAAGACTGTAGTAATTTGTAATTCCATCTGCAATATGTAAATCTGCTCCCTTCCCACATAATCTCTAATACTTAATACTTTTATATCTTAAAACTCTTTAAAGCCCAATTTAATACATTCTTGGTTTTGTAAGTGCTTTTTACTACAAGGAATGAAATCAGCCACAAATATTTATTGAACACCTATAACAATACCTTCTCTAAAAGACCAAGGTAAATAGAATGATTTTAAGGAAATATTTGAAGGGGAGAAAACAATCAGGCTGGAGTACCCTGAACAAATTTTATGCTGTGTGTGCTTGTGTGTTTTCTAATTTAAAAAATAAATACAGTCTCATTATAAGAAATTTGGAAAGAAACAGAAAAATATAAAGAAAATTAGAATCAGCCATAATTACACCAAAATAGAAAGCCACCTTTTAACTTCTTTTTATATCTATCTAGTCTTTTTCCCAAGTATTTATATTTATATTTCTTAAAAATTTGTTTTGTTGATGTATAGATCATTGAAAATCCTTTCTTCCTCACTTAAAACCACACACATTTCCCATGATATTAGAAATCCTCCAAAATTTAATTTTTGATGACTGCATTATATGGTTATAGCATAATAGAAGCCAGCATTTATTAAACACATTAGAATAACAACAATTGAGTTTAATCCTTTGAAATACAATATAAGGTCAATAATATTTTAGCCTCCACAGAGGCAGATTTCATTATCGTACCTAATTTTTCACTCCTCCCTGTAATGCAGGGACGGATTTTGCTGTTCTTTCTCCAGGGGATATTTGGCAATGTCTGAGGATATTTTGGGTGGTAACAGTGTGGGAGTGCTACCAACATCTAGTGTGCAGAGACAGGCCAGGGATGCCACTAAATATCCTACAATCCACAGGACAGCCCCCACAATAAAAATTGACCCAAAGATCAATAGTACCAGGGTGAGAAACCCTGCTATAGAGCTATGCCCTTCGCTGTGTGATTTTTTACTTTTGCTCCTTGACTTGGGGTTTGGCCAGTGCGACTTGCTGTAGCCAATGGAATGAGGTGAAAATTACAACGTGTTTTCATTTTTCACTCTTGTGGCTCTTCTATCCCATAGAAGAACCTGCTCCAAAAGGAAGATGAGAGACATGGAACAGTGAGAAGCAAAGCTGCCCGGCCAAGCCCAGCCTAGATCATTCGAATCCCAGCCCACCTGCACTGGTGTGAGCTATGACAATTAATCATTGCTGTTTTAAGCCACTGAGGTTACAGGGCAGCTTTTTATTTAGCAATAGCTAATTGACGTATTAGATGAGAAAACTAACTTATCCCAGGTCACAGAATTGGTAAGTGAAAGAGTCGGCTTCCAAACTCAGACCTGGCTGTTCCCAGGGCCCACTCTTAATCTTTAGACTAGGCTGTCTTTCCAATACCATCATTTTTGTAACCATTCTTCTATTCTACACCTAAGTTGCTTTCTGTGTTTTGCAATTGCAAATAATGCTTCAGTAAACATGTTTTTACAGAGATGTCTATCTCTCATTCTGATTTCTCTAAGATAGAATTTCTCCCTGAAAGGGTTTGGACTTTCTAAGGAACTCGATACATTCTTACTTTGTAATTTTTAAAAGAGATTTGTATCATCCAATTAATTCTGTTGATTAACAAAAATTCCATTAATTTAGAGCTTAATTAATACTTCCCATAGCCAGCATTATAATTTTTGATAAAATAGATAATGCATCAGAAATGTAGTCTTAGGCATTGTTCATAAAATTTAAAATGCATGTGAAGCCCTTACAGTCGGCCATGGGGTTTTATGCAAGATGCAACTTATCTGAGCTTTTATATTATATATCATTGGCTGCACCTATAGTCAGATATAAGTTCTTATATCTGGAGAAATGCAACCCACTTCTATAGCCATTCATTTTGAGGAAACATTTTTAGGATTAAATCAGGTCCAAAAAAAAAAATAGACCTATCTAAACAAGACACTGCCTAGAGGTGAAGTTAGCAACAATTGTGTAGCAGCAGAGGGGTTAAAGCTGGCTGGAGGGTGATGGTTTTAGAGGGCTTATGTCTCACAAAGTGTATGTCTAACAGTGACATGTGAATAATGTGACTTTGCCACTGTAAGCCTCAGTAAAAAATAGAGATAGATGCAAATGGCTCCCCAAAGCCAGCCTGTAACCCCAGTGCCAAAGGCGGGATTTATTTGTGTTGATTTTCACTTAGCATAACCACTTCAGGTCATAGAAACATCACTGTAAAACCCCGCCTCCCATGGGTGACAGTCAGCAACAAACAACACTTCAAAGAAAGACCATCGGGGCTTCCCTAAAGGGACGGCAGAGGAGGTGGAACAGGTAGATGTGAGGCAGGAAACTGAGCTGGGATTTCATTAATGCATTTTGAAATGTGCGTTTTGATGTTGCCTTTAGAAGACAGCAGGAGAGGGGCCAACGCCACCTCCTTCACCAAGCCTGTCATGCTGAGCAGGGCACAGGCCTGGGACCAGTTCAGTCCCACAGGGCCCTGCACCCAGAAAGTCCCTGCATTTGGTGTTTAAAGTTCTTAGTGATTTTATCTTTTAGTCTGTGTTTTACAACTGAAGTCTGATAGGAAAATGGAGTGTGCTCAGGGGGCTTGGAGCGTCCCCCGCAGGCCGCGTCCCCTTCAATCCCCCTCCACCCATGACAGGTGCAGCCCCCACCTGAAGTGATAACCTTCCTCCCTTCCCCCTCCCTCCTTCCTTCCTTCCTTCCTTTCTTCCATCTCTTATTAAATATTTCTTGGACAGCCCCTAGTTACTACTCTCTAGGCTAGGGACCAGGTACACAAACATGAATAAGACACAGTCCCCAGAGTAGTGAGGAAACAAATCAGCAAATAATTATTGCAATACAACCTTCAAGCCCTGTGCCACAGGGGCCCAGGTGAAGGACTGGCTGACGGACGGCCCTGAGAATAGAGAAGCCTCATGTGGAAGGTGATGCTGAGAGTACCTCAAGGAAGAGGAGCAAATAATGAGACAGAGAGAGGGGAGGCTGCCCAGATCTGTATGCACAATGACAGGGCTGTGGCAGGGCATGCACGCTTAATGAGACAGTGACTGGTATTTTGGTGGGACTGGAGCGTAGTGCATAGAGGCCAGGGAATAGGGACTTCAGGAGAAAAACTTGCAAAAGGAAATTGATGCCAATAGATGTTTTGAACTTAATCTGTTGACATCAAGAAATGACGTGAGATCTATTGGATGTCGGGGAGGGGGGAGGAGGGAGGAGGGGGCAGGTGTATGCATACACAAAGAGTGCGATGAGCACCATCTGGGGGCTGGACATGCTTGAAGCTCGGACTTGAGGGGGGAAGGGGGGGCAAGGGCAACATACGTAACCTAAACATCTGTACCCCCGTAATATGCTGAAATAAAAAAAAGAAATGACATGAGGTTTTGGGACAAGTGAGTGACAGGAATGCAACTGTGTTTTAGATAATCGTCCTGCTGATGCTATGATGGCGGGTTGGGAACCTCACAGAGGCAGGAGCGGGATGGGAAGACCAGACCAGACCAGGGGTCAGCCACATCAACTTGCTGACATGAAATTGACCTTTGAGCTGATGGAACAGGTTTCTCAGTCATCTTAATGACCAGTATCTGCAGTCGTTTGGACCAGTTGTGCAGTTGATCCAAAGCACTTGTCAAGTCATCTAGGAACCCAAAATGGTTATCGATCTCATGTTCTGAGCAGCCAAACAATTTTGGAAAAAATAAGCCTCAAATAGGCTCCATCGGGCCAAAACAGGGCTAATGTTAAAGATTGGAAAGTTTCCATTCCAGATCCTCAGTGTATTGGCTAGAGCAGGCAATTTAAAGGAGATTTCTGGTTTCAGAAAAATGTACACATGCTGGAAGTTCTGCCCCCAAAACATTACTAGTAGCCCAAGTGAGCAGGGGGAGGGGGCAAGGAGGTTCAGGTAAAGGTCACACAGCTATGAGTGGATTAGAGCTCAATGGGAGTTTGCTGCAGAGAAATCGTCCAATTTGTGTTCTGTGCACAAAAGTGGCATAAAAGTCCCTATCAATATGGTTCCCCATAAGCTAAGCATAGAGCTCCCTCTGCTCTCATTTGACTTCCGACTAGAGGCTTGTTTGTGGGAATTGCAAAATGTATTCTTCCCACCACTGGGAGCCCCTCCAGGGCACTAGTTAAGCCTGGGCAAGTTGTGCTTATTATTGCTGAACAGCCATAAAGGGCAGCAACTTTTCAAATTCCAGGGAAGAGGTAGCACTTCTGTGTCTTTCGGGGTGGGCTCGATTATGCTGCAGCAAGAAACAACTCCAAAATAAAAAAGACGAGGAGTTTATTTCTTGCTCGGGTATCCATGGGAGGCTCTGCTCACTCTGTGCTCACTCCAGGACCTAAGATGTTGGCAGCTACGCTATATGGAAAGCTACTCAGTTTGGCAGGAAAGGAAAGAGAAAGCTAGAGGCTTTTGCACCAGGAAGTAAATGCTCCTGCCTAGATGTGACACACGTCACCTAGCCTGCAACCCATGGTCTAAGACCAGTTATGTGACCATACCCAGTTACCAGGAAGTATAGATTTGTAATCCACCCATGTGTTGGAAAGGAGAAGAGAACTGAATATAAATAAGGACTAGTAGTTGCTGCCATACTTTCCAAGAGCAGAAGTAGGTGTCTACTGAGCTGAGCCCCTGGGAAAAGCTTCTTACCATGTCTTGCATGAAAAGAAACAGGCCACGCAGGGGCTGGTTCCCAAAGGCCTTGGGTGCAACGGCTCCATTGTGTGACCCACCCCTTTCAGACCTCACTCTTAGTTTCCTCCAGAGCACACACCCTGCCCCTCTGCCAAAGAAATGACAGCAAGTTACATTGCTGAAGTTCAAAGAAAGCCATTCTGCAGGAAAACATTTCTGTTGACTTCATTTTTGACTGTTAAGAAAGGAGGAGAACCGCTCCCTGGTGTGACCGGGAGGATCCAGGAAAGCACTGTCACGTCCACTGTTGGTTCCCATCCCTGTAACCTACCTTCATCCTTCTCTACTCTACCAAAGATGGACAAATAGAACCCTCCAGCACTTGTCCCCCTCAGGGACACCAAACTGAACAACTATCCACGTAAGAAAGCACCTTCAAAATCAGGTGAGCAATCACAGTACCAGGGTTTAACATCATATCAAGAAAAGAGGCACAGAAGAGGGTAGGAAGGACGGTCTCGGGTTGTCTATGTGACCCCTCCCCCATGCCCCCAGCAGGGCCGCGAGGGGAGGGAATCTGTGTGCTTGTGGGAGAGAGAGCAAAGTAATTGTGGGACTTTGCATTGGAAATCAGCTTGTCCCTGTCACAGTGAGACAAAACACAGGGCAGAATTCTGCCAGCACCCAAGGGGAGAGCGTTTAGACCAGGCCCAGCTGGGGAATCCTCGAATTTCCGCTAGCTCCACCACCGCTAACTAAAGTGGCCTGGAGCTGGAATAAATTTGAAAGGCAGTCAGACCACAAGGGCTGCAGTGCTTGGGCAAGTCCTGGTGCTGCCCTGGGCTCAGAGCCAGTGAACTCGGGGTGCACGTGACCCAGTGGGACACCAGCAGTGGTGACCAAGCCAGTGCCTGTGTCACCCTTCTCCCAACTCCAGGCAGTGCAGCTTGGGAAGAGACTCCTTTCACTTGGGAAAAAGAAAGGGAAGAGTACAGAGGGCTTTGTCTTACAACTTGGGTACCAGCTCGGCCACAGTAAAATAAAGTACCAAGCCAATTCCTGAAGCCCCCAGTTCCAGGCCTTAGCTCCTGGACAGCATTTCTAGACCTACCCTGGGCCAGAAGGGAATCTGCTGACCTGAACGGAAGGACTCAGTACTGGAATGATTCACCATATGCTAACTAAAGAGCCCTTGGACTTTGAATAAACATCAGCAGTAGCCAGGCAGCAGTCACCATGGGCCTACAGTGAGACCCCTACATTGTGCTGGCTTTAGGTGTGGTCCAGTGCAGTCGTAGCTACGGTGGCCATGGGAGCTCTCATGTCACACCTCACCCAGGGCAGCCCAGCCCAGAGAGTGAAACTCCTGTTTGGGGGAAAGTGAGAGAAGCAAGTGAAAGGCTTTGCCTGGTAATCTAAGGAATTCTCCCGTATCTTAACCAAGCCCACCAAGGCGGTATCACCAGGAGTCTGCAAGAATCACAACATTATTGGGTTCTGTAGGCTCCAAAAGAAGCACGGTGCCAGCCATTTCCTGTTCCTTGTGGATCCTGAGTCTTGGAGTCTGACATGATGAAGACCTCTGTGCTCTTAGGCAGGTCCTTCCTCCTTTCTTTGTTGTTTTGGAATTTTTCTGGATTCAACACAAGCTTAAACTCCCATCTGTGTTGCCTTTTGGAATGAATGGGCACGATGTCAATGCTGTGGGTGATGGCCCTCAAGGGGCAAAAGAAGGGCAAGCAGCAACAGCTCCTTCACAATGTAAAAAATGTGCATCTAATTTTAGCAGCTTTAATAGGGACAACTATCAATGAATCATGGCATCAGTAATGCCTGTATTATGACTTCACTTTTTCCTAAGACACGGGAGCAAGTGGTATAATACATACTTGTCTGGGAGCCAGTTTCAATAATGCTGTTATTATATCTGTCCAAAGATGAGTAGTAATATCTGTTACCTGCTTGAATATCTTTTGGAATTTCAGATAGCATTTGTATATCTATAATAAACTTTTTAATGAGTTAAGTTTAAGTAAAATTGCCATTCTAACTTTGTGAGTTCATACATAATAAAGCTTGCCTACATTAAAAAAAAAAAGCAGCAGCAGCATGATGCCGGCATCTACATCTGCAGAGGGCTTCAGGAAGCTTCCACTCACGGTGGAAGGCAAAAAGAAGTGGCATCACATGGCGAGAGAGAGGAGAAGAGAGAGGGGAGGGAGATTCAAGCTCTTTTTAACAATCAGTTCTCACAGGAACAAATACATTGAGAATTCCCTCATTACCCCGAGGATGACATCAAGTCCTTCGTGAGGGATCTGCCCCCATGACCCAAACACCTCCAACACTGGGGAAAAATTTCAAAATGAGATTTGGAGGGGATGAACATCCAAACTATATCACCCTGCCAATTAAATTCTACTCTCTGCTCTTTGTCTTTCACCTGCTTAACTCCTACTCAAACTTTAAGACTGTCTCAGCTG
>CAUYSK010006345.1:0-15293 GCA_963575035.1 Avahi laniger
ACACAGCGTGGCTAACAGTTGCTCCTCAGGTAACTTTATTATTCTCTTTATTTATTTATTTCTTTCAGGGTATTATGAGGGTACAAACATTATGGTTACACTTTATGTCTTTGCCTCACCCAAGCAAGGGTTAAAGGCATGCCCTTCCCCCCTACAATGCTCTCAGTGTCCCTTAGTTGTGGGTTTATCCCCCCATGCCCCTAATCCCTGCAGAGTATTACTGCCATGTGATCACCCTAGTGTTGATCAGTTAGTACCAATTTGATGGCCAGTACAAGTGGAGCCCATTCTTCCAATCTTGTGGTGCCTCACTTTGGATAATGGGCTTAAGTTTAATCCAGGAAAGCATAAGAGGTTAAGCATAGACATTTATTTGTGTCTTGCCTGTGGCTTCTTTTGAACTAAGATGGGAGAGTTATGTAGTCATGACAAAGATCACAAGGCTTACAAGGCCTGAAATATTTACTATTCGGCCTTTTCCAGAAAAAGTTTGCTGAACCCTGATCTAGACATGAGCCAATTCAAGCTGAGTAATACTAAACCCAAGAAAGTGAAATTTGCAATGACTCTGTCACTAAATTGGCACTCAGAGAACAACAGTTATTAGCACTTCTAGTGTGTGTGGGTGAGATCTCACCAACTTTCTATTGTCTCTGCTCTGACCTCAGCATTCCATAAGTGAGAAAATCTAGCACCTTAAACTCTGGCTCCATGAAGTACTCAGACAAGGAGTTTTCACTGTGAGCATTGACAGTTTCCCAAGTTCACAGTTTTAGCATCATTGATACCAAGTCCTGAGGGCATGCTTTGGCTAGTGTGGCTGACGAGATGAAGTATGGTTCCCTTATTAACTTGTCAAAGTGTGGTGCAGCTGCATCATTTGCTCACCCATTTGCTTAACTTAAATAAAGGTTGGTGGTTAGGCTTCTGTTGCATTGTACTCTCCTGCTAATTATCAGTGTATTTGTTTTAGAGACAATTAGCCACCTGGTTCATTCTCCCATTGAAGTCAGGTCATCATGAGTTACATCTGCTTTCAGGCCTCCTCAAGTCCAAGACATAATAAAAAGATGATGGCTATGATTATAAAAAGCGTGCGGGGCTGGGCATCAATGGTACAGCATATTGAATTCCCAAGGAGGATTGAGTTGCATCATTGTACTCACAGAAACTCCTCTCTGTCAGTCACAAAAGAAGAATGTGAACCGAGAACTCTTGTATAGAGCCAGAAAACCTTTAGCAAGTGGGAAGAGTATTTGCAAAGGTAGACATTAATAATGGCAAAGCAAAGTGAGCCATGATTCCTCCCCGGGGCGCTGTCCTGATACAACAAAAAAGTGACAAGTAAGCACGTCTTAGTGCTTACAGAATTTGCATAAAATTCAAGTTGTTCAGACCTGTGGGTGTTGCCTTTTTAAAAAATGTGCCCGATAATGTGACATAATATTATGCATAATACACATTTGCTTTTATAATCCCATATGCTCTGGCAAAACTTAGCATTTTGGAGCTAGGACTTTATTATACTAGGTCTTCACTGAATCACATTGATGATGGAGACACCCTTTGCCGTTTTCTGAATTTGGGGAGCTAAGGGTCTATGATATTGAGGCAGCTTGATTAGATGGGATGTTGTATTTTGAAGATGTTGTTTGACCACAGAGAGGAAAATCAGATCTATGAGGCTTAGTGTAATTAATCAAGTACGTGTCTTTGCTGTGGAGGGCCCGGAACTGAATTCAATAGAGTGAATGAGAGTGAGTATTAACAATTCACTTTGGCTACCTTAATAGTGGCAAGTGGTAAATATTAAATGAGGCTCAGTGTTGGGCAAAAATTAGGCATTTGTAGAAGTTACAGTAACAGGTCAACTGGGCACACACCAAAAACCTTTCACTCTGTGTACCAGGGTGCAATGTACTAGTGAATGCATGGTTTAAACACAAAATTAGCAAGTGGCTTAAACACCAAAAGAAATTCCAATTTACGTAAAACTCAAACAATCCACTAAACTCTAGATATTATCACACTCTCCACAAAGGCACAGTGGATTATTTACAACATATTGTCCAGCTTGGAATCAGTAAAGACGGCATAAGTTGAAAGCTAACTTAGTACTCTAAAATTGGATTTCTCAAAGTGAATCCTGGTAGAACATTGGTTCTGTGGGATGTCATTTCAGAATGAGCTTCTGTGGCCTCTTAGTTTTGGGAAGTAGAGGATTTAGCTAAATTAACTTAGTTAAGTTAAAAGTTTATGTAGGACTTCTAGGAGCTTTTAATATGCTAATGAGCTTTGTAAAATATAGCATTTCCCAAACTTATTAGTCCACAGAACACCTTTCTCCTGAGCATCTGGCAGGAATAGTGTTCTGACAAAGGTATGTTGGGAAACATTGCTCCAAAGTGCTTGCTCTAACTCAGGGCCTTAATAAAATCCCCAAGAGTGAGTGCAAGTAAATCATTGGGGCAGAGGGCTTACAAAATTGAACAGGCAGTTTGGCAACAGTTCCAATTCACTTGCTTCTTGTTCTTTTCTTTTCTGGATCTTATCAGGGTTTGGGCTTTTCTTACTATAGGTCTGATGTCTGAGCAGAAAGGTTCCACTTTTAAATTTTTTTTTAATTGCTGCCTTGTGGAGCCTTAGGCTATGATTTGAAATGGTAAGAAATAATTTAGCTAATTGAATTGAGAAGTAACCCCACAACTTTTGATCACCTGCATAAAATCCATTAGTTTGAAGATACATTGTATAGTACAAAGGGGGTACAAATGAGTAAGACTGGATACGATTGCCTTAATTTACTAATGCAGGAGAAAGTAATTCAGCCTGATTGCACATCACTGTTGATGGCCTGTGAGTCTTACTGTTTGAAAATGTTTGCCAGTTACATAATAGAGCGTGGAACATAAATAATACGGATCAAGTTAGAACACAGGCCCGCGAAGGTTACTGTTTTACACACATTGATTCATAATATTGGCATTTTAGAGAAAGGAGTCTTGGGACAGCAGCTACATACAAATGCATTTCTGTTGTCTAGGTCTATTTTTGTGTTGTGCTTTCCTGCAGACTTTCACAAGGCTGTTGTAAACCTAATCCTGTTTAGCAATTATGATTTACTTCAATTGGCTCCACTCATTAAGCTGTTTAAACTTAGATTTAAAGAATAATATCCACTTTGTTCCTTTACACAACTTTGGGGGGAAAATAAAACATTTAAAATGGGATTCTTGGCAGAGAACAATCAATGTAAGACTCCAAAGCTTACTCTACCTTTAATACATGTATTTTTCTTCTTTAAGAAGGACTTTGAGTGAGAACCACAAAGCCCACACTATTTTTAAGCTAGTGAAAGAACGATTCCTGATAAAAGCCAATTACAGACTGAATATATGCTCTTTATTTAGACTTGAGAAAATGTATATATTGAAAAAAATATATTTTTATATAATAACATATCAGCAGCCTCGGGGGTTTATACCTATTAAAAGCAGCTAAGGAAAGACCAAAAGCATGTCATTCATGGAAGCTTGATAGTGCATGAAAGAAAGAGACGGCAGTGGTTTCGTCTCCTCCCAAGGCATGCTATTGAAGTGCACGACTTGGAGAAGGCCTATTCTCAGATTGCTAAGTGGGGATAGTCTGGGATTCAGGGTCTGTGTTAGGACATGGCTCGGGGGTGAGATGCTGTCTTTGAACCCTTATTCTTCAAGACTATCACCTTACACCCTGCTGGCTTCATCTCCTCAGGACATAATTAAATAACTTTGTACATGTTGGTAATGGTGGAGTGAGGTATTTAGGAATGACTTGAAGGAAACATATTACACTCATGAATTTTTCAGGTGTGTGTTTTAATCAAAAGCAGAAAGTTTCAACATGCTGAACTCAATAGACTGCTGGATTCTGGGCAACATGCCTGGGCTGATATTTGCATTTGTACATTAAAAAATAAGGGGGAAACCCCCTAAAGTCTCTAAAAGTGCTTGTTTTTATGTATGTGCTTGGGGAAATACAGGACAATGAAGAAATTTTCATGAAAAACAAAGCAGAAATAATTTTCTTTCCATGGTAGATGATGTCATCAAATTCAGAACTTTACCACGGATTAAAATTTCTTTTTGCTTTAGTTGCTTGGAGGTTTAAACTAAACCTGATACCCTCATTATAATATAAACCTGATTTATGTTTTTGGTATGTTGATCACCATCTTTCTTATATATGATCTTTAGCTTTTTATTTGTATTTCACACTCCTATTGCATGGTGCTTTTTTTTTAATAGACTAGAAATATTTTGCTTGTTTTAATGTAGGTGGTACAGACATTTACCATTTAAAACCCATGCAAAAAATTACAAAAAAAAAATCAAAAGATAGTGTTCTATTGTAGATGCTTGTCTGTGACCTTTATTATCTGGGATCTGACAAGCTTTTAAAATTCAAAATATGCTTTGTCTTTTCAGTGAAAAATCTTTGGAGCTGATTATTATTATTATTATGCATGACCTATCCTCCCCACATCCAATCTGATTTTCCTTCTTTTGATCCAGACCATTTGATTTTAAAGGTAGGTTCCAGTTAAGGAAACACTTTTTTCCCCCCATTTAGAACTCTGAAAACTTCCATTTCCCACAGAAATTCCAGTGGTGAAGCCGTCATTGGCTGGAACTCCAGGGGCCCAGGGAAGTCACTGGGCACACTCTCATCCATCAATCTCATTGTGGCCAAGCATGAAAATGTCCAGTCCTGGAAAAGGTGGCCTCTCCCATGCAGTCCACATAAGCTTTACAAAAAGGAGAGGCTATGTGATGGCAGCTGGAGTTGGAGCACAGGACTCGACCAGAGGAAAATCAATGAAAATGAATAACGGGTACCGAGATGCAAAGTACCAGATGTTTCAAAGTGAGACTCTCAGAGAACAGGGCCTGCTTCAATGCAATATTGAACATCACATTATAAAAGAACTGTTTTCAAAATAGGAAATAAAAAAAACTAAAAGAATGCCTAAACTGTTCAATGGCTCACTGTTTGTCCCTGATAACTGTCCAATACATCTCCTTCCTCCATCCCCAGTTCTTTCATAACGAAATTATCAAAAATCCTCTCACTTTCCAGGAGGAACTTGAATGAGTTGACCAGAATCCCCTGCTGTTGATTACATGATTCTTTGAGTTTCTTGATGTGTATTGTCATCTTTACCTTGAAGCAACTCTCACTGCTGTTGTGTCCAGTGACTTTGAGCTTAAGGTATTCTCCCTTCTTACCTACTGAGTCCTCAGTGGAGGTTCATATCTTGCTCCGATGTGGTGGCTGTCTCTTCTCCTCATGGGGTCTTTACAGCAGTGACCCTCAGATGGCAGAATCCTGCTCTGGAGTTACATATCATCTCTCTTCCCCACCACACCACCCTGGCACAGTGCCTTTTCCTGTAAAGGGTCTTGAGTCTTTTTAGGAATTATCTGGGGATAGAAGGTATAAAATAATGCCAAGGATTGTGTTCAAGCAGTTTGGCTTAGAGGTTAGATTGCAGACTTGGGACCACATACCCTAGTCTTAAACTCCAGGTCTACTATTTGCTAACAAGGTGAACCTATGCAAATCACTCCCCCTCTCTGAGCTTTGGTTTCTGTGTCTGGCAAATGGGGATAATAAGGGTGACACCTTTATAAAGCTCGGGGAGAAGTAATAAAATTACACTTTGTAAAACGCTTAGCACAGTGCTTTGCAAATGGTAAGCTCTAAATAAATTTTGACTGCTATTGTGATCATTGACACTAAGGAATAAGAGAGGAAAAAAAGAGTTTGTTGCTGTCCTGAGCAAATGTACAGCCTTTAGTCATATACAACACATGCATGGACACAATGATTGGGGAGCATTGCAAAGCAATGTGCTTGAATAGAAAGCTATGAGATAGAAAGCTATGAAAATTAATGTAATTTTTTTTAAAAAAGGATATGAGTGTGGAATGGCATAGAGAAAACTTATTTTCAAAACTGGGAGTTGAGCTGGACTCTGAAAGGCAAGGAGCATTCAATAGGTGGGCAGAGCAGGAAGGGCCAGGCTGGCATCAGGCACGTGGAAATGAGCATAGAGTGCATAGAAACTGGGCCACAAGAACCGGATGGCTTATGTTGAGGAACACATCATGGCTGACACATAGTAGGTGCTCCAGAAACACTGATGGATGAACGAAGGTATTTTGGATCTGTAGGGTGAGACCATCTGTAGGCTAATGGAAGGATTTGGGTAAGATGAGGTATTCAAGCCCAATATGCAGAAAAAGGCAAGATGTGAAGTAACAATTTAGGAATTTATTCTAAAGACAGACTGAAAAAAAAAAAAAGAACCAGAAGCAGGGAGACCAGTTACAAGGTTCCAGTGTTAATAAGGATTCCAAGTGCTGAACCTCCATTGGGGTATGGCCGCGAGAGTAGACAGAGGAAGGAATACCAATGGGATGAGGGAGAATGGCTCTCTCTCAATCACTTTCTATCCACTAGCCTGTTTTATTGCCTTCGAATGACTCTCACAGTCTGCAAGTCCTTTGTTGATCTATGTGTTTACTTGAGTATCGTCCACCTCTTCCTCTAGAATGTAAACTCTGGGGAGCAGAGACCTTACTGCTCCTAGAATATCACCTGATGTGTAGGTTGTGTAAAATGGATATAAGGCAGGAACCGCTCGTAGACTATGGGTAGTCACAGGACTGCAGAGGAGATAACAAAGCAGAGAAGTTGGGACAAGCTGATTTGAGACAATCATGACAGCATCCATGCATCTACTCATCCTTTCAACCGTAAGAGCTGTTTAGTGCCTGTTGGAAGCCATGTAGACCAGTTGCTAAGGCCCAGACTCTGATATTGGATGACTTCTGTTTGAGCCCCCGGCTCTACCACTTCCTATATGTGAAGGGACTTTGGGCAAGTTACTCTGAGTCTTAATTTCCTCATCTGTATGATGGGGATAATACTAAAACAGAGTTGATGCATAAATTAACTGAGATATGCATGCTAAATTTCTAGCACAGTTCTTGGCATTACTAAGTAAATGGGAGCTCTTGTTATTACCATGTGCTAGGCACTGTGCCAACATGTGTGAGGTGGCAATGAGACAAGCCAATGAAAATATTCTAGAAGCCATCAGACATAAAGGTATAGTGTTCCAAGGAGATGTGGGAGCAAATTTGCTTTGATTCTATTCCCTGTTGTCTTGGGTTGCTGCTGCTGGCCATGTAACAGCGGAAGGAAGCAGTCTCGAAAGCTACTTCAGTTATATTTACTGCAAGGGATCCCACGATAATAAAGAAAATTACCATTAAGAAGTGAGACCTGGTATGTAGTTCTTCCAGAAGGAATAATGAAATAAGTGGGAAAATGCTTTTCTCTTCTTCTCTTTTCTTCTTCTTGTAATTCAAAACAATGCTAGAAAGTAGAGAGTAAAATAATTTCAAAGTCAAATGCTAATCGATGTTTTTCTTGCTTATAAAAAGTTCAGGTACAGTATTTAAGTTTCAGGGACTATGTTAAACATGTTCTTCAAAACGTGTAGGTAGCTATACTAGACAGCAAGAAAAACTAAATAATAAAGCTTCAAATATCTTGTAGAATAATTAAAAAAAATAGACTTTATAACAACCCAGGATACTTTTTTCTATCAAAAATATTTTTTAAAGTGTTTCTGATATCAAAGAAAAAAGGGAGCTCTACTGCCTGTGGCATTTCTTGTTTAATGTCCTGTTGACGATTTATTTTTAAAGAGTAAACTTCAATGAACAGGAAGTAGATTAACTGGAACCATAACAATAGAATGTTGGAACCAAAAAGGAGCTTGGAGATAATTTTAATCTTGTTATTCTGCAGATAATGAAGGCCAGAGACTGAAAGGGAATTTTTTCGTGGCCACACAGTTTCTGAGTAGCAGAGCATGGAATAGAAGCCAAATCTTCTGATATCTAACCCAGATCCCTTTTCCCTTCACCAAGTTGGTGGCCTATAGTAAAGGGGCAAAGGTTTAAATAGGGGATATATTAAAACAGTAGGGCAGGCTGGGCACAGTGGCTCATGTCTGTAATCCTAGCACTCTGCGAAAATGAGGCAGGAGGAGACCATCCTGAGCAAAAGTGAGACCCCCGTCTCTACAAAAAGCAGAAAAATTAGCCAGGCACAGTGGCATGAACCTGTAGTCCCAGCTACTCAGGAGACTGAGCCAGGAGGATTGCTTGAGCGTAGGAGTTTGAGGTTGCTGTGAGCTAGGCTGACACTACCGCTCTCTGGCCTGGGCAACAGAGCAAGACTCTGTCTCAAAAATAAATAAATAAATGCATAAATAAATATTAATAAAATAGTAGCACAAATGATCAGCAAACTTCCATGATAATTCCCCTGATCTGCATTTATCCAGTCTAGGTTTGGTTGTCCAAGGCCCAGCATAGCTACTGGACATATACCAATGACTTTAGACCCAGCATAGGCTCTTCATCTTAGCAGATGACACCATCATCTACCCTGTTGGCCAAGCAGGAACCTGAGTATCGTAATTTCTCTTTCTCCTCCCAGAACCAACCATTCAATAAATCCTGTTGTCTTCCTCCTACATAGTGCTCCTTGAATCCTTCTACCTCTCTCCATCTCCATTCCTGCCACCCTGGAAAAATCTACCATCATCTCTCACCTGCGATACTGCTACAGCTTCTAACAAGTCTCCCCTCTTCGCTCCTTGTCCCCTCCCAACTCCGTGCCCAGTCTATTCTTCACATGTGTTGAGAATGATCACTCTAAAATAAAATCTGATCATGTCATGATCTTCATCAATGATCCCCATTGCCTTCAAGACAAAATCCAAACTCCCTTCATGTGAAATACAAGGTGCTGCAAAGACTAGCCCCTGATTATCTTCTCAGCCTCATTTATTCCTTTATTCTCTCCCCAACACGCTCTTCCCCAGGCCAAGTCTATGCTCTAGTCATACTAAATTTTTCATTTTTTTCCCAAATGTACCAAGCTTTCATACATCCAGGCCTCCTTTGTATATGCTATGCTCTCTACCTTGAATACTTTCTCCTTATAGATTCACCTGGTTAATTGCTAATCATTCTTTAGGTCTTTGATTAGATATCACTTTTTGCAAACGATCCTCCAGGACCACCCAGCCCCTTTACCTGTCTGGGTAGAACCCCCCTCTCTACTCTAATAGTAACTTCAGGTTCATATTATAGCAGTTACCAAACATTTTTGTATAATAATTGTCTATCTTTTGTTATCATCATTAGCCTATTAGCTCCATACAAGATGGAAATCATGTCCAACTTCTGTGTAGAATCCCCACCACCTATTGCAGTTCCTGGTACGTCACTGTAAATAGCTGGTGAGTAAATGAGTGAATGAGTTCTTTTCCATTTTCTCAAGTTCCTCATAGGATTAATAGAGATCGAGTTGAGTTGAGGATGAGTGAGGAATGGTACGGACAGAAATATCCAAGGCTGAAGATGGGAGGAGGCAGTGCATCATTTATTCTTCTCCCCCTTAGAATTCTAAGGAAGAATAGGTGCAGGGACATATAGAATAGAATGCTGAGTTAAGAATTGACTTGCACATCTATCAAGGAAGACTTTGAAATCAATGGGGTCTCCTTCTTAGACACTCCTTATCCTAAACTAATGATTTATGTTTACTTTATGTATGTTTAAAATTTTCCATAACAAGAAGTTTTAAAAATTTACTCCTTGGCCTGTAATTTCAAGAAACCAGAAGCAATAATTTGGTTAAGGGCAAATGCTTATTTAATTGGTAAATGGGCATTGGTAGGAGTGGGCATGGACAAAGAAAAGCTTTTTAATTGGATGACTTTATATGGATGGTGGCATTCTGAGTGCTTGATGGTCAAGGAATTTATATTGAGAGTAAGAGCTTAAAATTAGTTTAAATCGTAATCATCTTCTGTTAAGAATTGGGATGATAGCCTTTGTTATATGATTATTTTTAGTGCTTTTCTGTGTGTATTTTAACAAAATTAGTATATAGTGATAAGTATCTTTGACCATGTGAGTTTGTTTTCTAACAATTATTTTTGAACTTCTGAAAATAACCCAGGAATACTGTTTAATTGGATTATTGCTACATAAAAATCACATCGCAGTCTCAGCTCTCCTAGGAATTTTATTAAACTATTTTGAGATTGTAGAACCAAGATCTTAACGATTTTAGCTGATAGAGGAGTTATTTCGGTATTCGACTGTATCATTCTTTAAACAAGATAACCAACTTTATACATAAATCTATAGGCTTGTATTCTAGACAGCTTCTATGGTATCTTTTAAGTTTCCTAGCTTTCACAACTTTTCATTTACTACATGGATAAAATTATTTGCAACCAGCACAATTTTATTGAATTCAGTGTATTATCAGGGAACTCACTCTCTTCATGTTCCAACCAAAGCATGTTTGTGGAAATAAAAAGATTCTCTTTCAAGACAGGAGATAAAATCCAGCTCCAGTGGTTTCTCATGAAATCAATATAGCCATTTTGGTTGGAGCCCAAATATGTTTGACTCATAGTTTGGTCTTTCATTCTGGTGATTTATCTCATTTTTCATAATTTACCTACTGCTGTCAAGAACAATCATCATCTTCCCTGAGAGATTAGTAAATACTTCTTTAAGTCAATGAATTTATAAAAGGTAGAATCCAATGATTCAATTCATTTGGACACGTTCATCAAATGCTTCCTAAATACAAGATGTGGTGCAAGGTGTTTTCAAGGATGCAAAGAGAACAATCCTTGACCTGAAGGAACTTGAAGTCAAATTACAAACAGGGAAAATGTACACAAATAAAACTGTGTGGATCTAGTCTGTAAGAGATAAAATCCCCGTGCTAAATTTCTATTGAAGGAACATGTGATTGCACCCAAAACCAAATGTGAGAGTGTTTATACAGAGGGACTGAGAATGAGTGTTTTTGTTACTACTTTTTAATGCTCCATCAGAGAGCAGATTCTGTGATAGACAGATATTTTTTATAACTTACTCCAGGGAAAACAAGCAACAGAGGTTGCTGTGACAACCTCATACATCCATTTCCTTTAGAAAAGAGTATAATTTAGACTAAGAAAATTTCTAGCGAATCAGGTCATGAGAGTTTAGACAAACCAGGATTCTAAAGGAAGAGTATACAAGTTATGGGCCATTTTGATTTAGGGTTGTTGTATAAAGCTTTAGTTGACAGAAGTCGAAGCTGTTGCCCTGTCTAAGGGGAACTAAAATATCAGCTTTAGTATTTGTATTGGCAAAATGCAATTTGAATTTTAGCATTGAATTTTTGGCCTATTATTTTCATCTTGTTTTATTTAAAATTTACCCTCTTCAAAGTAATATTCTATTTTTAAGAACTTGATGAGGTTACAGATCTGTTGACTTCCAGCTAAATTACTTAGAAAAGAAAAACAAATACTAAAAGAGTTATATATCTAAATGTAATTCTAAACTTAATCTATATCTATATATATTTATTTGTATATTCATGTATTTATATTTGCTATGCAACTCAGAACCATGGATATGTTTAAACTGTAGAATTGCCCTTTGTATATGGATTTCCAGTAAATTAAATATAAAGTTTTTTTTTTTTTTTTTTACAAAATATGCCCTCTGAGTTCTTAGTTGTGAAATACAATAATACAATTATGCTCAATTTGGAAGCAGAACTCTTCCATTGACTATTTAAGGTTGGTAATAACACCTGGTAATGGTAGTGTAGTGGTAGTGAGGTAATGGCAGTGAGGCCACAATGGCCTCACTGTGGCAAAGTATAACTCTCCACCCCTGGACTTCAGGATTGATCATGTTTTAGCCAAAGGATTGTTAATGCACATGATATAAGCAGAGACTTTGCATTTGCTTGCATGGTTAGGTCTGCCATTTTGAGTTTTGGTCATCCCTAGGGAGGATAACATACTTCTATAAGATGCTGATGTTTCAGCCTGGGTCCCAAGTTGAGAAATGTGGAGCTAACCACATGCTTCTGGAAAGTGCTGATGCAAGGAGCACAGGAGAAAAGTGGAGAATATCTGAACCTAGCCTACAGCCTGGAGCATGGAGCCCAACCTAGCTCAGCCAAGTAGCAGCCAATCTGCTGTTGCTAAGTGTGATTGTTGCTTCAAGTCAATGAGTTTTAGGGTGGTTTATTATTCAGCATTATCATTGCAATAACTGACTAATACAGGTCATCTCCAGAGATTTTTTTCTAGCTTTGTGCAGACATATGTAAGTATGAAAGTTTCCAGAAATATTCCTTTCTGAGATGTCTCCAACATTATTTTCAATGTAAGCTGGATATTTAACGGTTTTAACTAAGAATGTCTTTTCTCTGCATTGGAAGAACTGAATTGGTAAAAAGGGTGTTCTGAGTGACTTCTATATATAATATGTATTACTTTCTGTCTTCAAAAGACGTAAATGCTGACTATAAATTGTGCAGTTGGAATTTGGGAATTTGATACATATAGGAATTCTGAGATGTAGAAAGTGATTTAAATGTGAAGCTAGAAGTTTTCAAAAATTCTATACCGCTTTTAAAATTTCTACTCTTGAGTTTGAGTAAACTTTTCACTCATAAGCTTTCTAATTTTCCAACTAGCAAAAAGAAAAAAAAATCATATCACAAAGAATGCAAGTGTGAGGAGCAGTTAGTTCCAAACTGCCTGCTGCTTTTCAGCTAGGATTGTGTGCAGTTTATGTCAAAACACTTCAGCAAAGAAATACAAATACAGACTAATGTTTGACTTCTTTTGTTGTGTTGAACTGGAGCCAGCAAAAGTATTTATACATAAATCCACTTGTGAAATGCATAACACTCTCAATGTGACTTATATGTTTAAGGCTTAAAGAGAATTCAGGTTGATTGACAGAAACTACTGCTCTTACAATGTCAAAATGTATGACTCTGCTTATGTGGAAACTTCTAAATTCATTCTTCTCACGGAGGGATGTTTATCTTCTAATTAAGTGCCACTGCATTAGCAATGAACATTTATTTGCCCTACTATGTGTATTGTAAAACATAAGCCTACAATATACCCATCCTCATTCTTCTCTTGACAAACTTGAGAAAAACAAATCCCCCCAAGTCCCAAGTGTATGCCTAAAATATCTACTTAGACATTGCCTGAGGGAAAAATAGATGGCTTTGCTGTTTTAAACACTTGAACATAATGTAGGTATAAAAGAGAGCCCTGTCATATGGAGTCAGATATTTTCCTCCTCTCTAACAGTAATACTCTATAAAACCCTGTTTTCTTCTCCCTAATTCTGTGAGGAACTAAGACATGTTTTTTGAATCTAGGGTTTAGATGAGCTTCTGTGGATGGAACTATATAAACGAGCACTGGCACATCAAATGTCTTAGAGACCATGTAGGGAATGTCATGTCTCCATTTTTCAAAAGCTGCATCCTCCTATTTTCTTGAACTCTAGTACCTTGTTTAAATTTTTATTGCATTCCCACATAGTGTTATGCATAAGTATATAAGAAATGTCACAACGGATTAGGCCAATGGTCCATCTTGCCTGCCTCTGAGGGACGTTTTGTAGGGAGCTAAGGTTGTCTTTCTTGATGTTAACTCCGAAAACATTAGGGATTGGCTGCATACATTTCTTATACCCCCTTAATATTCCATTATAGAACCAGCATCTGAGAATTTTTCTAAGTCTTTTAAAGCTTATTTATAGTTTCACTCTTTGTTATACTTTTGGGACAATAAGATCCACTGTATGATTTATATTTAAAAATTGCCTCCTTCATGTTTCAAGAGTTGGTTCCTGAGGCCTAGCACTTTGAGATTTTATGAATAAGTCCCTATTTGCAAAATTCACATCTTCATGATTTCTTAGAATTTAGTTATATGGTAGGTAGGCTGCTTCTAAAGTGGTTCCCAGTGATCTCCAAATCCTGGTATTTATAAGCTTTTGTGTAATTTCTCCCTTGTGCTTGGGCTGGACCTAGTGACTTGTTTCTGAAGAATAGAATGTGGAGAAAGTGATGAAATATCAATTTCAAGATTAGGTTATAAAAGACCGTGAATTTCATCTTGCTTGCATTCTTTCTCTCCTTGACTCTCTCCATGTGCTTGCTCTGAAGAAGCCATGTTGTGGGCCACCCTACAGAGGAGTCTAAGTGGCAGGGACCTGGGGGCAGCCTCCAGACAGTGGCCAGGAACTGTGGTCCTCAGTCCAACAGCCCTTGAGGAATTGGATCCCACCAACAGTCATGTTGAGCTTGAAAACTAATCCTTCCCTAGTTGAGCCTTCAGATGAGGCAATAGACCCAGCTAATGCCTTCATTGCGCTTTGTAGGAGACCCTGAAGAGAAGTTGGGGATCCCCGGAGACCATTTTAGAAATAGCCTACCACATAATGACACAGGGACTGTGAAGGTCCTTGTCTCAATTTATCTTGATTACATCTTTGAGACAATCCTGCCATAAGACTTCAACAGTTTGTCACATTGGTCTTCCAAAAATATATATATTTTTTTATGTCAGGGTATTGTGAGGGTACAAACATTAGGGTTACACTTTATGTCTTTGCTTCACCCAAGCAAGGGTTAAAGGCGTGCCCTTCCCCCCTACATGCTCCCTGTGTCCTTTAGTTGCGGATTTACCCCCCATCCCCCTAATCCTTGCAGAGTATTTCTGCCATGTGATCACCCTAGTGTTGATCAGTTAGTATCAATTTGATGGCGATGTGTGTTTGATGACTGTATGCGTTTGTCTATTCATTTCCTTATCTTTACTCAGATCACTACTTTCTTTTGGACACTAGATGGTGCCCTAAGCACAGGTTTGCTATGGAGCTCGCAAAAGTTTTAAGTTCTGCCCATCCCAGGTTGGGAGGGTTCCAAAGGAGAGTCCCAGCTATGTGGGGATGCTGGCTAGGGGTTCCTTCCCAGAAGACCCATGGAGCGTGCCTCCTACAGTATGGTGTTGCCGTACCATCTCTCCGATTTGGCATCTCCTGTGTCTGATATGGAGAGTAGTTTCTGTGTTTCACATGGTGGGGCTGGTAGCCCCACCTCCACTGTCTGTCTTCAGCCATCCCAAGGGTCTCTCTCTCTCCTTTCGGGCACTCGCAATGCTTCCTCTGGGTTGAGGCATCAATGGATTTCCTGCATAGGAGCCCAAGATCATGGGAAGCTGGCTGTCCCTCTTGATCTCACTTATTCCGGTGTAGAAATCATGAGTCTGGTGGCCCTTTCCCATCAGTATCCGGCAGTTTGGAGGACAGACATCAGGCATA
>CAUYSK010006353.1:0-39392 GCA_963575035.1 Avahi laniger
CTTTGGGGTCTTCTTCATAAATTCTTTGCCTAGGCCAATGTCTAGAAGAGTATTTCCTACATCTTCCTTTAGAATTCTAATAGTTTCACTCCTTAAGTTTAAATCTATTACCCAGCGTGAGTTGATTTTTGTGAGGGGTGAAAGGTGTTGATCCTGATTCAGTCTTCTACATGTGGCTATCCAGTTTTCCCAGCACCATTTATTAAATAAGGATTTTTTTTCCCAGTATATGTTTTTGTCTGCTTTGTCAAAGATTAGATGGCTATATGAGAATGGTTTTATATCTGGGTTCTCAGTTCTGTTCCATTGGTCAATGGCTCTATTTTTGTGCCGGTACCAAGCTGTTTTAATTACTGTAGCCTTATAATAAAATTTGAAGTCTGGTAAATTGATACCTCCCATTTTGCTTTTATTGCCTAGAATTGTTTTTGCTATGCAGGGTCTTCTCTGGTTCTATAAGAAGCGTAAAATTAATTTTTCTACATCTGTGAAGAATGATGTTAGTATTTTAATGGGGATTTCATTGAATCTGTAGATCACTTTGAGTAGTATAGACATCTTAACGATGTTGATTCTGCTGACCCACGAGCATGGTATGATTTTCCACCTGTTTACATCCTCTGCTATTTCCTTACTCAATGTTTCATAGTTCTCCCTGTAGAGGTCTTTTACCTCCTTAGTTAAATATATTCCTAGGTACTTTATTTTCTTTGTTGCTATTGTGAAGGGAATTGAGTCTTTGATTTGGTTCTTGGTATGACTGCTGTTGGCGTATTGAAAGCCTCAAATTTGTGTGTATTGATTTTATCTCCTGACACTTTACTGAATTCATTTATTAATTTTAGGAGCCTCTTGGTTGAATCCATGGGGTTTTCTAGATATAATATCATGTGATCAGCAAATAGTGAGAGTTTGATCTCTTCTATTACCATTCGTATGCCTTTATTGTCACTCTCTTGCCTAATTACCATGGCCAGGACTTCCAGCCCTATGTTGAATAGAAGTGGAGATAGTGGGCAACCTTGTCTGGTTCCAGTTCTAAGTGGGAATGCTTTTAACTTCATTATCTGTTTTATGTGGGTCTCATAGACAGGACTGACTCTTAGGTATTAAACACTGTCCCTAAGTGTGCTTTCTAGCCTGGTGACTTTCGAGCAACACTCTCTTTGGCATCTCAAAACAATATTTATCTGTGGAAATACAGGCATTTCTGGGAAATTGCTAAATTGTGTGATTAGCCTAAGCTAACCTGAGAACATTTCAAGGATATCATGTATATAGCTGTTTCCTCTCAGACTCGAAAGTTCAGTAAAGATCTGAAAGCCCTTGTTTCCTATCGATGAGGTGCTGCTACCCTTATTATTGGAACTGCAGAGAAGGATATCAGCATCAAAGCTACTCCTGTGCTTTCAGTCACACTCACTGTAATGGGAGGTCCTCTCCCTCCACCATACTTAGGACATGTGTGATGGGGATCCTGGCTGAAACTGCAGCAGTCTCTGCTGCTAAGCACACATATCTGGAAAACTGGGGGCTCCCTGAAATATAGCACTTGTCAATTTTGCAAGGAATGACTGCTAGTTGCTAAATAAAATATAGGATGCCCAGTTAAATTTGAATTTCAGATAAACAACAAATATATATTAGCATAAATATGACTCATGCAATATTTGGCACATACTTATATTAAAACTTGTTGCTTAATGGAACATATTTATGCTTAAGTTGTATTTTTTTGTCTGAAATTTAAATTCACTTGGATGTCTTTTATTCTTACTTGCTAAATCTGGCAACCCTAGACTGGCAGGGAAAAACAAAATCCAGTAAGATTTGCATTATTATTGTTTTTGAATATGTAGGCTGATGAGGACCAGGTCTCACCGTGAACCCATTATGGACTTCAGAGAATCCTTGACAGAGCATTGTGGAAAATATAAGGTTCCTGGGAGTCTTCATGAAGTTTTTATTTAGTTCCATGAATGTGGACAGCAGATATAAAAGTAAGGACTATCTCAGACGTCGGCGAGCCAGATTTAACTAAGGTGCTAGACATGATACATTCTGATTTTTAAGATCACATTGGGCCTTTTGCTTGAAATCGTTTTGGAAAACAGTTGCATTTAGATACATCTTACCTCTTAATTGTTTATAAAACAATTATAGAAATAAAACAAATAAAATCTAGGGAGTCTTCTTTATTGATCAAGTTTGTGGCAATGAATGCATGGCTGTATCACTCTCATCTCTGTCTTTGTGGTCACAGTGCTCCTTCTCTTTGTGTGTTTTAAAGTTGAATTTAAAAGAAAAAACATATGATAACAGAGATGCAGTAAGTAGCCACCACTCAAATTTACATTTTAATGTCTTTGCTTCAAAGCTTAACCTTAACGACGTTACAAACATGATTGAAGCACCTGGCCCCATACAAGCTCACTTGTGTACAGATTGTATTTGATGCCACTGTTTGGATACAACCAGAGAGAAAGAGCATATGGGACAATGTTACAATTTTCTTACTCATTTGGGTTGTTCTTACGTTAAATTATCCTGAAGTACGGTTTGTACTTAAAACTTTCTATACAAATTAATGCATAAAAGTTGGAACATTTGGTGATAGCATCAGTAAAAATAGAACCTAAGGAGAGTTGGAATAAATGAAAATTTTCAAATCCACATAGATATTTTACAGATTTTCAATAGTTCAGAAGTTATTGTATTTGGAAGCAAAAACTTAAAAATTGACTAAAGGGATGCATCAAGGCACCTGCCTGCCTTTCTGAAATCTACACTGGAAATAACAGCAGCAATTTCACTGCAGAATTTGAGTAGGACATCAATGGACAATGATTAAATATTTTTCTCTTCTGTTATCCGCCTCCTCACAAATTTGCTTTGGGTTGGATTTTTCCAAAAACCATAACAAGAAATTGAAAACACAAGAAAATTCAGGAGAGTTCTCAGTTCTCAGAGGAAAAAAATACACTCGAAATACCAGCAGCTTATCATCTTGTCACATTAATTGTCACACTGTTGCTTTGGATATTCCTGATTAGAGCTAGGGAAGTTGAAGGCTAGCCTGTCAATGAGTGTGTTTTCATGGCAAACCTACACTTTCTGGCTATATTTTTGCAAAATGCACTATTTTATCAAACCTAAAGCAAAACAGAGAAAACATGTTTCTGTAGAAAAAGGAAACTAACCAAAGTCCCCAAATAAAGAACTGAACTTGCAACCTTCTCAGTCAGGCTCGCCTAGGTTGCACACCCTTATTATTTTACAGAAAAGGACTCCCAGGCAAAATAGTATGAATGAAAAATGAGGTTGGTGAAATTTGCCTTTGTCATTTTTTCTCTTAACTTTTAGCATTATCATCCCACTTTATGTTGCTCCAGCTCTAGTTTTATCATGCTTTCTTGTACCTTCCTAGAAGCACTTTTTGTAATGCTGTTTTTCTATCCTTGAGATAGTTCAACAAGGATAAGAGGCTTGTCAATATTTTTCTTCCAATTAAAATAAGTAAATTTAGCCTAAGTTTCTCTTCTTTTTAATGTAGACTTTCAATAAGCTAGAAGAGAACCCCTTCCTAATAGGTATTAATATTTCAGAATAGAAAAATAGATTATTTAATATAATTTATGTTGGAAATGAAATTTGTGCTCAGACAGGGAAATCAAAGTGGGTAGACTATGTTGAATGTGGATATAGAAATTAACCACAGGTGAGGGGAAGGTGGAGAAAAGGTATAAAAAGGTAAAGGATTTGAATTCCAGAGACTAATCTACACTGTTTATTGTCTCTATTCTTTGAAATATGAGAGTGGAACAAATTCTGGATGATACATGTCATAGCTTAGCTTTGACTTCCTCACTTTCAAATAAATGTCTTTTCTTCTGTCATATGAGTTACCCACAGCCATACTCATGTTTTTGGTTTTGTCATCTCCCCAGATTGGACCACCCCAAAATCTCAATGTCAAGCATTCTATTCTATGACCATGACTCCTACCCTTTCAACTGATTTTTATACTATTTCAGTAATTCTTTATCCGTATGATCTTGCCTTCTACTTCATTGAAAAATAGATGCAACTGATTGTGAATCCCTTTATAGTCTTACTACCGAATCTATTACTCTTTCAGCTATACTCAAAATTTCCTACTCCTTCCATTTCCTTACGTCTTCTCAAGTAATTCTTTCAGCGATGGTCCATTATTTCCCCTGAGGCATGAATTTTTGCTCTCTCTTGGATGTTTTGTATCACCAAAGATTGGTTTTATCAAATATATAGAAAGTTTAAAAATTAATAAACCTAATAACAATAAAAATATACTCCACATCCACCTATCTTCTTGTCACTAATAATAGTAGTAAATAAAATACCATTTTATTTCTGGCTAACTCATTGAAGTCAAAGCGCTTAATAATTTTTAGAATCTCCTTCACCAAGTGCTCACATACCCCCTGTAAGCAGGTCATTTTTACGGATACTTTACGGAAATTATTCTCACCTAAATTAACAATGACCTGCATGTTTTTAAAGATCACGTCAAATATCTTTGACTCCTTTTTGAAATTATTATTGGTGATCACTTCCTCCTTCTAAAAGGCTTTCCTCTGTTAGTATCCATTCCACTACCTCTTCTGATTTTCTTCCTGTTTGGTCTTCTCTGTCTCTTTCCCTAGCTCTCCTGTTCTTTGGTAACCAAATGTTGGAGTGTCTCCATGTTCTATTCTGGTCTTCCTCTCCTCTCAATACGCACATTCCCTGGTGATTTCATTCAGTTCCATGGCTTTCAGTGCTGTGCCTATGCAATTACTTCAAAATTAGAATTTTCATCTTTGACCTTGTCACTAAATTGCGGAGTCTGCTATTCAAATTCCTAGTGCTCTGATGTTATGTCCAATATACTTTTCAAAATTTTCATATGTCAAACAGAATTCTCCTTTTAAATACAAATATGTTCATAAATTTCAATCTCTCCTAATATTTTCTTAGTCAAAGCTACCTTCATTTTTCACCAGGACTGCAACAATACTCTTCTAACTTGTCATCTTCCTCTACTCTTGTCCCTCCATTATCCACAGCATTTTCTTAAGTTCTTTTCATTACCCAGAATTTTGCTTCCAAGAAGTAGCTATTAACATTATAGGAATTTCATGCATATATTGTCCCATTTACCACATTGTCTACTTACAGCTATTTACTTATTTATTTCAAAAATTTACTTTAAATAAAAGTTGTCTTGGAGAATATTTAATACCTAAATCAAATGTAAATTTGCTACTATTTTGTAGTAGGAAGGATCTAGTTTAGTATACTTATGTTAAACTAGGTTTATGGGTGACCAAATCAACATAAATAATTTACATTTAATTTAAGCATAAAGTAAACTTCATATCAAAAATATAAATATTAAAATATTGAAAAACAAACCTAACTCTATACTAAGAAAATATTAATACATGGGATACTGGATACTGAAATAAATAGCCTGATTTACTGTAAAATTTATTGGGGCTTTGAAAAGAGAATATGTTGATCTACACCCAGAATAACTGACAGCAGGGACTCAGGCAGATATTTGCACACCCATGTTCATAGCAGTGTTACTCAAATAGTTAAAAGGTGGATACAACCTAAGCATCTATTAATGAGTGAACGGATAAACAAAATATGGTATATACATGCAATTAAGATTCTTAAAGCTTACAAAGGAAGAAAGTTCTGACAGATGCTATAAAATAGATGAACCTTGAGGACAATATGCTAAATGAAATAAGCCAAGCACAAAAAGACAACTACTGTGTTATTCCACTTAAATCAGGTACGTAGAATGGTCAAATTCTTAGAGGCACAAAGTAGAATGGTGGTTGCCAGGACTGGGCGGAGGAGAGAATGGGGAATTGAGTTTTAGTTTTGCAAAATGAAAAGACTTCAAGAGATTGATTGCACAACCATGTGAAGGTACTCTGCATTTTTAACTACACACTTAAAAATGGTCAAGATGGCAAATTTTATGGTAATGTGGATCTTACTGTAATTTTTAAATATATTACATATATTATATACATATATGTGTATATTGATACTTCACTTGTTGAGATGTACTGATTTCTCTAGTATGGAAATCTTCTACAATTACTTTCGTGGAGAATTCAATGGTTCATTACACTTTTACTCCTACTGTAGAACTCAGCTTCCACTCCAGAGAACTCTGTTAGAACTGTGCAGATAAGAACATAAGTGGAGATTCAGTTGAAGCATGCCAAGCTATTTATCAAATTGCAAATGGAGTAAGCAATCAAGGTGGAAAATTTTTTCTTATGGGAGGGGGAATTGGGAAAAGTTGTGTGGTGGTAAAGAGAAAACTGGGCAGGCAATAGACCAGAAAATACAGGTATTCCTTACTTTTAAAAGCCACAATAGAGGGCTGGGATAGGGGAGAGAGGAATGGGAAGAGCTCAGGCATAGTGTGTGGGGGAAGGTGCCAGAGCCTGCCGGAGACTTCATGGGAATAAATGGTGAAGTAGAACAGGAAGCATAAAAGATATTGGCAGAGATCAACTCCAGAGAAGCTCGGAGCCCAGTGAAGGTGCCAGGTGGGGGTTTTGTTTCTCCTTCCCACACGCCTCTGGTATCAGTGGACTGCTGAGCTGCTCAGGAGCTTTTCCACCCCCACCAGCTCAAGCGCTGCTGCAGCCACTGAACTGGGACCCTCTTGAAAATAAAGCATTGGGCTTCCAAATTTTGCTGTTTAGTAGCTGTGTACCAACTTACATTCTTCTTTAAATTCTCTGAGTTTCAGACTTCACGTTTCCAAAAGGGTATATGTACAACATCGTTTTGGGGGTCAAACAAGATATTATATACATGAAATTATTTAGCAAAGCTGTCCATAAATTTAAAGTATTATTATATAATTCACATTAGATGTTATCCAAATTTTATAACTTTTTCCTTTTGTGGATTGATGTATTTTTCCAATTTAAATCCTGTGATGAAATGTTCTTTTTTCCAAGAAAGTCAAGCAGTCTGCAAACTTTATGAAATATTATTGTTAATATAAATATTAATAGAAATTAATAGAAATGGGTGGTATACTGGTGAGATTTCTCCTTATCCCATCAGATACTAGTGAGTGTCACAACCTGAAAAACGCAAGTATGTATGGAGATGTAGAATAGGGAGCAAAGGGTTGACAAGAAATCCTTTAAAAAAAATGACAAAATTATGTTAACAGTCACCTAACTGACATGGAAAGCTATATATATTAATGTTTCTGAAAACAATTTTAAAATACATTCAAAAACTTTTATAAAAACAAAACACAGTAAAACGTAGACTGGGAGCAGTTTTCACAAAGCTGAAAAAAATATTTGTGAGCAAACTGTGAAGGAAGAGCATAGATTTAATTACTTTTTTTTTTTTTTTTGGTGAGACAGGGTCTTGCTCTGCTGTCCAGACTACAGTGAAGTGGCATAATCACAGCTCACTGCAACCTCCAACTCCCAGGCTCAAGTGATCCTTCTGGCTCAGCCTCCTGAGTAGCTAGTACTATAGGCACACACCTCCCACCCAGTTAATTTTTTAAAATTTTTTTGGAAGAGACAGGGTCTCACTGTGTTGCCCAAGCTGGTCTCAGACTCAAACAATCCTCCTGCCTTGGCCTCCCAAAGTGCTGAGATTACAAGTGTGAGCCACTGTGTCTGGCTTACCTATGTATTTTGGAAAACTAGAAAGATAGATTGCAAGGAATTCATGCCAGAGATTAGAGCCCTTTCAGATGCTGTTGGTTTCCCATTAATTCTTTCATGAGATCTCCTTACATAACTCCTCACTTGCTAATGTTTTTGCAAATACTGCCAAATCTTAAATTATATGCAGACTTTTCTCTTCCATAAAAGTGGTCTCAGTGGAGAATTGGGTTTATTTTTAATATATCCAATTTCTCTCTCTGAAAATAGTAAATAGATGCTGATCTGAAATTAACCATTTCCTGCACTTAATGAATACTTGCCCATCAATAGTGTTAAATTAACTATTGACTCTGTTCTGCACTCCAAGTAATAGTGCATTATATTTGTTAATTCTTCAAAGTTTTCAAAGTGATTTATCAGGTTTCTTTGTCTGCCTCCGCCGCCTCTTTACACAAGCACACACCGTTGCCTTCATAGTTCAAACGGAAAACCTAAGACTCAGGAAATATATTTTTCTCTCTAAGGACGCATAACTTAGATTGAGAGTTCATAATCAAGGATATTCCATTTATTCATTCACAGAATAAATACGAAGTTCTCCAGACACTGGAGAGGGAGTGGTGAATAAGAAAGACACAGTCTTCATCCTCCAGTAGTCTAGTAAAGAAGATAACTGAGAAGGTAAATAAGAAAAATTGTGAAGAAAATTACAAAGTACTTTTTAAGCGAATGATAAAGGGACAAAATAGGTCTTAGGGATCATGAAAGTTATCTCAGAGAAATCACGTTCAAGTTGAGTCCTTAAGAAAAAAGCACAAGTTAGATATGAAGTAAACATGGAGAGGGGATATTAAATCCAAGGTAGCAGGAAGAAATATATATAGAGAGATGAAGACTGGTAGTTGGCAGGGGCCAGATCTCTTACGATGTCATATGCTGTGAAAACGAATTTGTTTTTTATCTCAGCAACAATGAAAAGGATAGTGGATAGATCTCAATAAGGACATAATATGATATGTGTTGTTAAAAAAGAATTCTTAGACGGGGCGTGGTGGCTCACGCCTGTAATCCTAGCACTCTGGGAGGCCGGGCCAGGCGGATCGTTTGAGCTCAGGAGTTCGAGATCAGCCTGAGCAAGAGCAAGACCCCGTCTCTACTAAAAAAATAGAAAGAAATTAGCTGGACAATTAAAATACATATATAAAAAATTAGCCGAGCATGGTGGCACATGCCTGTAGTCCCAGCTACTTGGGAGGCTGAGGCAGGAGGATCGCTTGAGCCCAGGAGTTTGAGGTTGCTGTGAGCCAGGCTGATGCCACTTGGCACACTAGCCTGGGCAACAGAGTGAGACTCTGTCTCAAAAAAGGAAAAAAAAAAAAAAAAAAAAGAATTCTTTGGCTTTAATATGAAGACTGGTCACAAATGGGAAGGAGTGGATGAGGAGGTGGATAGTAAGAAATTCATTGCAGCGATTGAAATTACAGATTGCAGTGACCTGGGGTTGGAAGAAAGACATGTGTGCCCTCATTGGAAAGCAGCTCGTGTGTCCTATTATGGACCTTGAACTCAACTTTTCAGAGAGAAGACAGCTATTCTAGGTGACTCTACCCACGAGTGTGCTGTCCATTACAGTGTTTTGGAAAGGTGATTCTGACAGCAGTGTTCAGTTTAGCCTAAAGCTGCCTCCTTACATATTTTTAAGTTCAGCCTAAAGGTTTCTCCATACACAGTGAAATGTAGCATAACTGGATGTGTAAACAGACTGTAACCTACTCTTTTACCGATTACCAAGTTTTGGCCAATCAAAGGCGGCCACCTGTTCAAACCCTGTTCATATAAGGCAAATGGCTACCTGTAACCTGTCCAGCTGTTTCTGTATCTCACTTCTGTTTTCTGTCTGACACTTCCCTTTTTCTGTCCGTAAATCCTCTCCAACCATGTAGCCGTCACAGAGTCTCCCTGAACCTATTCTAGCTGAGGGAGCTGCCCCATTCTCGGATTGTTCTTTGCTCAATTAAACTCTTTTAAATTTGTCTAAAGTTTCTCTTTCAACAGTCATATCTGAAAAGTTGAATCAGGTTTTGATGTGAATAAATGTGCCAACTGGAGGTTAGGTGACTCATTCAAGGTTATATTAATACAACACAAAGACAGCAGAACTGAAATCCTGACTTCAAATTTAATGTTACTGCCACTAAACTAAGTCACCTGTTTGTCACGATGATATTGTATAATACTAATAGTGATATTATATAGAATTAATATTGATATTAATATCAAGTTTTGTTAGATGCTAAGTTTTGTATAAACATAATCTCAGGTATTTGTCACAGTAAACTTGTAAATAAATACTATTTTATACAAACACACATATATATACATATGGAAACTCAAGCTCAGTGATGCAGACCTGTTAGTCTTCCAGGTTCCAAGCCCAGAAGGCCCTTGTGACTTTAGGACAGCCTTCTCTTACTAATCCGGTCCCTGCAGGCACTTGGCTGCTTTTGTTTTTTTTTCCCATACGGCCTTCTCATTCCCCTTGTTCTAGGAGACACTCCCTTTGGGATTTCCTCTAATAGAATAGCCTGAGTAAAGTACCAATTCCTGGGCCATTTGAGTCTTGGAGAATTTGGGGGCTGATTAAATTTGGGGGCTGCTGTTTAGTGACATTACTACTTTTATTACATGAAAGCGGAGCTTATAGGCAAGAGCCTGTGGGTCATGTGTAGCCATTTCACAGAGGAGGAAATGGGAGTTCGGAGAAAGAAGTTAATTTAAGTCACCAAAAATAAAATAAAATAAAATAAAGCACGCCCCCCAAAAAACCCCAAACTAATAAAGTTCTTTTTCATGTCAGAACCTATAATCTTTCCATTATGTCACCTTACTTTCATATCCTCTTACAAACATAGGTAACAGGGTAACATATTTTACAAAGATATTAAGTTTCAGTTTTAAGATGGAAAGCTTCAGTTGTAAGAAAAAGTAGTCTATATTAAAGGCCTTGTCCTTATTAAACTGAAATACTGCATGTTAAAAAAAACTACACATTGTGAAAAATTTGTATCCGTTGTGGCAAAAAAAAGAAATCCTCTAAAATAACTCAATCTTTCCATTTTCATGCTAATTCAAATGGTAATGGCATAGGATATTAATCCCTTTTTTATAACTTGATTCCTGTAGGAGGGCAATATTTTGATTGTTAAGGAAATCAGATTTGCTCTGAAGTTATTTTCGAAAGCATTCTTCTAACTGGTCATGCAATTCTGCAGTTCACACCTGTTAGTGCTTATCACGAGTGATTCTCACTTCTTATTGAGGCTTTGTCTGCTCACCATGAAATTAATTTTGGCTCTCTAAAATCATCATCATTATATAAGAAACATCAACTTCTGTTTAGAGGTCAAAGCACAAAAATAATTTGGCTCCTGTGCATGTGCCCGAGATGATTAGTTATAAATAGAGTTCATCTTCTCTTTGATTGGCAAAGAGCAAGCATAGCAGGGGTCTGAAAAGCACAGGGCAGCCAAGTAAAGTTGAGCAATGCTTGTCTGGTGCAGACATACCAGGCCTGGAATGGGTGTGGGGAGAAAATCCAGCCAACTCAGCCTGCAGGTATCCAGAGAGAGTAACTTTTTCCAATTTGTCCAGAATCTTATACAGCTTGGTGGAGGCTGATGAGCTATATGACCTCGGGCAACATTCTCAAACTCTTTGAGTTTCAATCTCTTAAACTATAAAATAGAAATAGCAATATTTAAGCCATAACATGCATATTTATGGAACTATGTTGCAAATTGTATATTCAGGCACACATGTGTTTTGTTCACAATTTAGTGAAATTGGCCTTTTTCCTAAATCTCTGCCTCCCTTCCCTTGAGCAAATACTTCCTGTTAAGTATTCTTTTTTTAGTAAAATATTATTACCTGATAATAATTTTTCAGTAAAGTAAGTTCTGTTCCAAATTTTTTAAGTTGATTCCATTTTAAAAATTTATTTTGGCAAATGCCAGGGTTGAATAATTTATGGACAAGTTAGCAAAAGAGATTGAATACTCAGAATTAAATTTAAGAGGTTCTGAACATATATCTTTCATGTGTTTAGAAGTGAAAGACATGGTTTAGAAAACATTTTCAAATACATATTGTAAAAAAAAATGCAATCTAAATTTCTGTCAATTAATTTTCCACACAACAATGTATCTCCAAGTGGGCACTCATATTTTCACTTTGCACAAGGCAAACACAGAACGCAGTGCATGTTCACATTATCCAGAAGTAATCCACTCAAATGAAAAGCATCAGTGGGTTATGTAAATGTTATTGAAAAGATTGCAGTAAGTTTGTAAGAAGATGTTTACAACATATACCCCACAGCAAATTTCTTAAAATGGGCATGTCTAGCTCCAAAATTGTCCAGTCCCTAGGGGTCTATCAATAGGATTAATCTCCTTCAATTTTATTCCATGTAGCCCCTCCCCAACCATTTTTTTAGTCCTAAAAAAATTAGGACTATTTTTTAGTCCTAATTTCCCAGACCATGATTGCTTTCTCACTTTATTATGCAGAACAATTCAGCAAACTTTCACTTCTATACCTATTCTACACCTACCCAAGCAAGGATGGACACTTCATTTATTGGGACCCATTTCTCCTTATAATACCACAGGGGATGATGATAATGTTGATGATGATGATAAAGTCTTGACATCTAGATGCATGCATTTTCTTATTTTATTCTGTAAACAAGATTTTATCAAGTGTTTCTTTTATTTGGCCATTCTACATAAAGGTATATATTGTTGTATTTTAATGTGGTTCATCTGTATGCAGCAGTTTTCCTCAAATACTACAAAGAGTCAGGCAGTGTGACTAACAGTAGAAGGTGGGATTTTGGAAGATTCTTCCTTAAACCAGAAGGCTCTTTGGAGTACTTGATCTCTTGCTGCCTATCTCAAGAATTCTCCCATACCTGGGCAAGCAGAAAATGATGTGGGTATAGAGGTGCTATGAGACATAAAAGACCTTGGCCTTTTTACATCCATCTACTGCATACTCTTCCCCTCAAACAGTAAAGGATCACTTACGATACTATATAGACGTGCATATTAAGCAGTAAAATTTGAAGTAGGTTGAGTCAGGGCATAGATGTTACTGATGTACAAAATCTCTCTCCTTGTTATATATACACAAAAAAGTGTGTTTATGTCCATTTTTATGCACAGACACATTTCTTTTTTGGAAGGGACAAAACAGATAGTTTATCTTGTCCCGATAATTATGGAGAAAATTAAGGGATGGTGTGTGTGTGTGTGTGTGTGTGTGTGTGTATATATATAAATACACATGCACACACACACACATTTATACACATAGGGCTGGGTGGGGGACAAGTTATGCAAAATTATTAGACATTGGGTACAAGCACAACTGCTTTTTGGCCTAGGAAACAGTGTGGCAAAGAGCTGGGGAGGAGGCAGTTCCTTACCTCTGTCATGCAACCCAAAACTCTCTTGACATGGTGAAGATAGGAGAGTTGAGAATATCAAAAGCAAGCACATGTGGCATAAAGAGAATTGGCCATGATGTAGATGCTTTAAGGACCTTTTTATTTAATGAGAAAATAGAATAATAATAATAGTTGCTAACATTTGTTGAGCTAAAACCATGAGGTGACAAGATAAAGTGAGCAGCACCCAACACCTCTTTGAAGAATGTTAATGTCCAATGGCAAAGTGTAGTTGTGGACAAGGAGAGAGTGGGAGGAGGCTTGGATTATACTAGTTTCCTGGTGAGGACTTAGAACCCTAACTGCCTTACTTAAAGCTATATCTTCTCAATTATATTTCTCCAAGTTGTGGTGGCTTAGAAAATTTTGTGTTTCTTGGGTTTTAGATAAGAAAAGAAACTAGATTTATGAACAGAAAATTGGAAAACAATTAGTCCATTAGGTAAATGCAATAAATATACCTCTTTTTCCTCGGAGCCTCTGTTTCACTGACTCTGATAATACACCTATGGTTTCAAGATGAGAAATCACTTTAGAAGAATGAATCATTTTTACTAAGATTGATGACTAAAGCTTTGGCTGGTGCACCTGACAATCATTGAATTTGTACAAAGAACCAGGGAAGCGGTTTCTCCAAAAGATAAGAGATCCAATGAGAGTGTTTTGTTTGGTGTGTACTTTTCTATGCATCTGTTAAGCAGAGTTTAGGTAAATTGCTCAAAGTCACAGAGCTACTAAGTGGCATAGCACGATTTCGACCCCAGCAATCTAGTTCTCACCCAACCTACAATTCCACCCCTCAGAGTAAAACTATTTTTTGAATTGAGTATGCCGTAAATAATAAAATATTAGAATAGGAGACCAGTTGGGGGCAGATTCTAAAGAATCAATTATACTAAGTAGGTGGAAATCATTTTTTAAACATGAGAAGGATTTATGTAGACATTAAGAAAGGGAATCAAGATGTTAAATTGTTTTTTTTAAAGCAACACTTTTGCAGGACTATATAGAAGAAACTGAAGAGTCAGGGTGAGAGGAGGATATTTGAAAGCAGAAAGCACGATAAGATTTACAATGCATAAATGGTGGAATCAGTCTGATGTAGGCTCCAGTCCTGACTAGGTAGTCGTCACTGCTGTTCACTGAAATCTCCACATCACTTCCTTCCAGGCATACCTGTTCAACTCTGTTAAGTTAACCTAGCCCAAGTGTCTTGCTTTAACCAAGAAATGTGAGCGAAGTTTTTTCTGGGTAAAAGACTTTAAGAAAGACTTCATGATTTGCCAGTTCCCTTATTGCTATGGTGAAAAGTTAAACTTCAATGTTTACACCCTCAGAGATTTTGGCGTTTGCTACTGCAGCATAACCTGGTCTATCCTGAGAGACACACAGACTTCAGCACTTAATGGTGTTATCTTAAATTATTTAACAACTCTGAGCTTTTATTTCTTCATAACTAAATAATGGGATGATGATGATGATATCTGATTTTTATTTTTTGTTGTTCTTTTATTTTGTTTGGCTTATTCTTTTACTTAGAGTCTGATACATAGCTGTTACTCAGCAGATGCTAATTAATAAAAAATGAACTAAATAAGTAGCAGAAGCACAATGGGCAGGGTTCTTAAGACAGTTTTGAGGCAAAATGAACAGAACTTGAGTCCAATTTGGTATATATAATAGAATAATAAGAAAGAATAAATAAATAACTAAAGATGATGCCAAGCTTCCAATTTAAAGACTATAAAATGGATGGTATCATTAACTAAAATAAGACATAGAGTGTCGCTCCATAAATTAATATTACTATGTTAGAGAGAGAACTGATCTCAGGAGTTTTTCAGGGCTTTTCCCTGAAGGAACATGTGAACGTGTTAGTTTGCATATCAAAAGCTGCTTCACCTCAGGAGGGCATCTCAAAGGTCAGTGGCAGCTGCTTTCCAAGGTGACACTGCAGTCTCAAAACTGTGGTTCTCGCCTGCTTTGAACGACAAAGCAGGTCTGCATGGAGCCACAGGATGAGAGCTGATCAAAGAATGTCCACCCCAGAGACAGACACCTGTGACTAAAAACAATAAGCCCAAGGGACCGTTCCTACTTGATTTCTGATCACCTGTCTCCATTTTCAATAACTAGATAAAGAAATATGGAGCCACCATATCTCTGTTTAACCCTTCTGTTAAGTGATAGCTTTATTTTAGAACCTAGAAACTTGTCCTTGAAAGATTTTGAAACCATTTGTTCATGTAGATAGAGTTAGCTAAGGGATCTAAAGAAGCCTTTTGAAATACTTTTAACCTAAAACGAACTACCTGTTATTATGTAAACCTGTTACCCCTTGAAACCGATCACTGTACCTATAAATATCCATATAAAATTTCACTCATGGCCTTACAATTCACGGGGATATTCGTGAGGACTCCTGAGTACCCCCGCTTTGCCTTTTATCTATATAAATCTATAAAACTATACTTTCATCTCTGTGTATTCTTTTATTTCTATTATTTTCCATTTTCTATTATTTTCTTATCCTTTGTGACCACCCCTGCTTAAGGGACCCAATTTTTTTCTGGGAGCATAGCTAACTCCCTGCAATAGAGGAGGTCAAGTTAAGAGATGATGTTTGTTAGTTATCTGCAACAAGCCAGATATATGTAATCAGTTGGCAATCAACGCTCTGAAGTCCAGGGGATAAATTAAATCTAAAGTTGTGGTTTTTAAAACAATAAGCACATAAATAATTGGGCACACGGGATAGAGGGATGTGTTCATTCAAGGGAAATAGGTAGAAAGAAAAAAGAAAGAACCAAGAATAGAACCTTTAGGTAAAGATTAGTAGGAGGAGCCAAGCTGAAAGACTGAAATAAATGTATGCTGAAGCAGCAGGAATAACAGTTTTCTAGAAGGGAAGAAAGGAGAGAGGTCTCCTCACTATAAAATACTGCAGAGGGATCTAGTTGGATATTACAGGTTTCTATAGTTACTAAAATGTCATGATATGGTTATTATTTTAATTGTGTGGATCATTGTTTTAATTTTGGTTTTTCCAATTGTTCAGTGGGAGATCAATAAAAAGCAATTATGAAGTAAAGACACGGAACTTGAGTGTAAACATAAAGAAAAGGGAAAAAGAAGAGATTTATCATTTTTTTTCTGTAAATTAAGATGCCTAAAGTGTTGACTAGTTTGCTACAGGACACCTGGAATCTCATTATTTTTGTCAATGTGAACATTTCAGACATGACTCAGAGTAAAATGATTAAATAGATTAATTTTTCCTGTTGCATTTCTTAATATTTTTTCAGTGTTTTCCTTCTTGAGATGCCTTTTGGAGTCACATACAACTGACAGTAAGTATTAGAAACAGGATCCTAACATCTTTTCATAAACTAAATTCATATAAGTTATTTAACTCTCTGAGCCTCATGTTCCTTAACCGGAAAGAAAAAAAAAATGAAATGATGATAGAGTTGTTCAAAGTTTTACTGTGGTAAAATGTGTGAAACACAGAATCAAAGAGCAGAAACTCTGTACATATGTTGTTTCTTTTTCCCTTTTTTATATCAATTCCAGTTAGTTTCTTTCCAGAGGAAAGTTTTCAACTGGCTATCACAAAATTCTCTTTATTTTATTCCTTCTCCAGAAGATTTTAGGTTCCTGGAAAAGGAACCTATATTTTATTAGAAGGTTATTAAAAAAATATTTTTATGTACTCAATTCTATTAATATAATTCCATCAGTATCTGCCTTCTATTTTCTTAAATAAAATTTTTGATCTGATATAATTTACCTTAAAAGTTCCCAAGCACTGAGGAAAGGATCAATGTCTAAGATTTATTTTTACAATAACTAATCTGAGCTACAATATTCTCATGACTATATTGCTCAGATATGATACTGAGCTGGTAATATTTTATGACTGCATTTAGAGAGAAGTTCAACCCACTGAGAGTAAGAATTAAAACCATAGCATGAAGTAAAGCTGGCACAAAAATATCTAATTTTCATGGAAACATGGAAGAAATTGAACCACAGAATATACAGTAAAGTAATGTGAGAACATTTAAAGTGACTTTTAAAACTGACTTTTTTTTTGAGGATCAGGAAAAAATAGTTTAACAAATGTGGATATTCTTGTAAACACTGTGAGATATAAGTAAATAAGTGATATGTTGTAATTGATTCTTGTTAATGTTTTAAAATCAGCCATTCAAATTGCTTTTCATAAGTTATTCTAAATTCTAAAAGTAGAAACAAATGGTTTAAGAAGAAGAATAAAAGCCACACTTGATATTATGTGAAGGTACAGTTTTCTGTTCACAAATGCTATTATGATTAATTGCAAAGAAACACTTTGTTTTAGAGGAAGAGAAAGATGATATAAACATTTTTTGTCCTGACTTCATGGTCAAATCATCCAGATTTTCTATAAGCATTGCTAACTGAGTAAAAGAGTATGAACCATTTCCAGTTCATTTTGTTATTTTATAATGGACAACATATATTAAGCATAAATGACCTCCATGTTGCTATTGAGGAATATGATATTTAAATACATTGTGTAATTTGGAACAAATGTAAAGCAATACAAATTATAAAATGTTATAGCTATCTTCTCGATGACATTTCACTTCTGAATCTCTCTATTTTTCTGCTGTTTTAAGAATTTCAAAACAAAGGGGCCAAGATTTTCTCTCTTGAGCATGATGGAGTAACTGGTACTGAACATGTTCTCCTTCCATAAGCAAACTTAAAACTAAAAAAAAATATATGAGGCAGTGGTAACTGGCACTAAAAGCATGCCACAGTACTTTAGAAAAGAAGAGTATATAATATGAGTTCTCCAGCTTCATGTTCCAAGGCAATTGTTAAACTGCTAGCAGTGCAAAGAGATGGAGCCAAAACAGAATATGGCAGTCTCACTGAGCTATTAGTGTTGAGACATGAATTCACTGAGATGATCTCTGAGCTACCCAACTACTAGAATTTTTTAAGGGGTTACTGGCGATATGGGACCTGAGGAAAACAGGAACACCTGAAATCTATGTGGGGTTTTCTCATAAATCCTTTTGGGCCTAACAGAAAGTGGCTCCTGTAGGACTTAAATCTGAATAAAAATGGTAGAGATAATGCAGTGTTAAGAGATGTTAAACTTTGGGCCCAACACACTAATAATGAGTGGTGAGATTGAAGCAGTAATAAAAAATGTCCCAACAACAACAAAAAAAGCCCCAGACCAGACAGATTCACAGCCAAATTCTGCCAGACCTACAAAGAAGAACTGGTACTTATCCTACAGAAATTATTCCATAACATTGAAATGGAGGGAATCCTCCTTAACTCATTCTATGAAGCCAATATCACCTTGATAACAAAGCCAGGATATAACACAGCAACAAAAAAGAAAACTAAAGACCAATATCCCTTATGAACTTAGATGCCAAAATTCTCAACAAAATACAAGCAAACTGAATTCAACAGCACACCAAAAAGATAATCCACCATGATTAAGTGAGTTTCATGCTCGGGATGAAAGGATAGTTCAATATATGCAAATCAATAAATATGATTCATCACATAAACAGAAATAAAAATGAAGACCATGTGATCCTCTCAATAGATGCAGAAAAAGCATTTGATAAAATCCAACGCCACTTTATGATAAAAACCCTCAACAAACTAGGCGTAGAAGGAACATACCTCAAAATAATAAAACCCATATAAGACAAATCCACAGCCAACCACATACTGAATGGGGAAAATTTGAAAGCATTCCCCATAAGAAGTAAAATAAAACAACAGTGCTCACTGCCATCATTTCTATTCAACAGAGCACTAGAAATCCTAGCCAGAGCAATTAGAGAAAGAAATAAAGGGCCTCCAAATCAGGAAGAGTAGGTCAAACTATCCCCATTTGCCAACAATAAGATCTTGTATCTAGAAAATCTTAAAGACTCCACCAAAAGACTTCTGGGATTGATAAATGAATTCAGCAAAGTCTCAGGCTAAAAAATCAATGTACATAAATCAGTAGCATTTCTACATACTAATAACAGTCAAGCTGAGAGTCAAGTCAAGAACATAATACCATTTACAATAGCTACAAAGAATACAAAATGCCTAAAAATATACTTAAACAAGGAGGTGAAAGATACTGACAAGGGGAACTACAAAACACTGGTGAAAAAAAATCATAGATGACACAAGCAAATGGAAAAACACCCCAAACTCATGCATCGTAAGAATCTACACCATTAAAATGTCCACATTATCCAAGGTGATTTACAGATTCCATGCAATTGCCATCAAAATACCAACATCATTTATCACAGATCTAAAAAATAATTCTAAACTTCATGTGGAACCAAAGAAGAGTCTTAATAACCATAGCAATCTTAAGCAAAAAGAATAAATCTGGAGACATCACAGTACCTGATCTCAAATTATGCTAGAAAGATATAGTAGCCAAAATGATATGGTAGTGGCATAAAAGTAGAGACATAGACCAATGGAACAGAACACATATACCATGGAGTACTACTCAGCCATGAAAAGGAATGAAATACTATCTTTTGCGGCAACTTGGATGGATCTGGAGAACATTATCCTACATGAAGTATCTCAGAAATGGAAAATTAGTTCTCACTAATAAGTGGGAGCTAAATAATGGGTAAACATCGTCATTAAGCCATGTACAGGATATTGGAAACTAAGAAGGGAGAAGGGTGGGGGAGTGAGGGATAAAAACTTACATATCGGGTGCAATTTACACTGTCCTGATAATGGGCACACTAAAAGCCCTGACTTCAGCATTATACAATTCATCCATGTAATAGGAACTCTTGTACCCTCTAATATTTTGAAATAAAAATTATTTTAAAAAAAGAACTCTTCTTGTCCACCATATAGGAGGAAAGACAAATTTTACCACAAGTCGTGGACTCATATACATGAGAAAAATGGATTAATTCTGGGTTATTAACTGACTGTCAGAAATCAGTCAATGACAAAAGAGTTAGAGAGCACTCCAGAGCCCCTACCTCCCTAATATACATTGTAGGGACGGAACCCTTGTTTTTAGATAAATTACAGTTGTGAAAGACAAACTAACATATATAATATCATAAGACACTTGCACGATGCATTATATAATTGTGTTTTAAACTGAGCACAATTACTTCAGTTCAGAAAAAAATAAACATTGTGAAGGGACAGAAAGCTGTGGTGCTCCCTAGAGGCAATGATGTTAGAAAGGCTGCACCGGACTTTGGAGAAAGGGTACATTTTGCATAGGTGTGAATAAAAGGGTTCGGAGGAGTGCAAGGCTAGGGGAATAACAAAAGCAAATGCATACACGTGGAAATTAAAATGGATTATATGAGCAACATGAAGAAGACTAGAATATCTATAGTAAGAACTGTGTGTTGGGGATTGGAATGGATAAAACTCTCTAGAAACAATAAAGAGGGATAATGATGACACTCAAACAAGAGTATTTAGGTTTCCGAGGTTACACGATATCTCATGACTCCTTGATTAGAGTCCTAACCAATGCAAGAGTCAAAAGAAAATCCAGGTCTCCTGAGTAGAAAAAGTGCTTTCAAATACACACACACACACACACACACACACACACACACACACACACACACTTCAATTTCTTCACAAAATTATAGGTTAAGATTCATCTAAAGCTGAGTAAAGTTTAACTGTGGAAAGCCAATACAAACAAAACATTACCTTGAATGAATGTGCTTCTTATCCTAAAAGCTCTGAAGAAATAGGCTGTTTCCCGACCTGCCTGAATTACCCAATATGTGCTCAAGGTCATTTCAAAATAAAGGGGAAATTGAAGGAGATCAATAAAAATTCACCTTAGGTTATAGACCCTTAGGGTGCTTCCACTGCACACATAGTATTACTGACCTCAAGTTGGAGGTGATTCTTCACCCTCCCCCTCCCCACTACTCCTTTCACAGCAAGGTGATTGGTTAAAGGGGTTTTTCAGGTTCTCCTTTAATAACCAGAATCACAGAGGGATTGATTGTCACATTAGTGGCAACTCCCTGAGAGGAAAAAAGTTAAAATAGAAGCTCGAGGCAATGGCAGCCCAGCAGAAATAATGTATATACAGTTAACCTATTATTTTGTTTGCTTGGCAGCTTGGTTACTAAAAGCAGAGAATAATCATATGAGGCTGTTAAACAAACTTTTACCTTGAAGTATCATCCTCCTAATAAATGAATCACAAGAATTCTAAAAACAGTGAATTTAAAATTATCTTCAGCATCCTTTTGTATTAAAAATAAACCTATTAATAATCGTTTACATCACCAGAGACTATACAGCATGTTTAGGGTTTTCTAGTTTCCTTTATCTTTTATTTCAGGAAATTATGGGGGTACAAACATTTTGGTTACATGTTATGACTTTGCCTCATCCCAACCCTGATTTGAGACATGCTCTTCCCCCCTACAATGCTCACCGCGTCCATTAGTTGTGAGTTTACCCATCCTCAACCCCCTAATTCCTGGAGAATGTTACTATTGTGTGAGCACCATAGTGCTGATCAGTTAGTGCCAATTTGATGGCGAGTACATGTGTAGCCCATTTTTCCGTTCTTCTGATGCCTCACTTCGGACAATGGGCTCAAGCTCTATCCAGGAAAATATAAGAGGTGATAGATCACCGTCATTTCTTATAATTGAGTAATATTCCATTGTATACATATACCAAATTTTAATAATCAACTCATGAATTGATGAGCACTTGGGTTGTTTCCACATCCTTGCAATAGTGAATTGTGTTGTCATAAATATTTGGGTGCAGATGTCTTTATTATAGAATGACTGTCGCTCTTTTTTTTTTTTTTCAGATTTAAGGAATTTATTGTGAGTGAAGTATCTCTATACTAACCCAAATTATTAAGGGCAAAGGTAAAAGTGTTGACAAGTAACAAATTCCCAAGCATGAGGAAGCTTCGGGCAAGATTGACCTGTTGGGGTCGCATCTCAACTGTCAACCAACCACCAGGGTTCACCTTCATGAAGAATGAGGAGGGTTTGGGGGGTAGATGCCTTAAAATCAGATTTGCTTTCAAAGCATCCTGATTTAATCATTATGCACTGTATACATGTATCAAAATATCACTCTGTACCCCATAAATATGTACAATTATTGTGTATCCATTAAAATCACAACAAAAAAGGATACAATACTTGACTTTTGCTCTTTTGAGTAGATGCCTAATAGTGCTATTGCTGAATAGAATGGTATTTCTATTTTTAGCTCTTTGAGTTATATCCAAATTCTTTTCCACAGGGTTTCACTAATTTGCAGTCCCACCAGCAGTGTAACAGTGTTCCTGTCTCTCCATATCTTTACCAGAATTTGTTGTTTTGGGATGTTTTTGATAGAGGCCAATCTCACTGGGGTTAGGTTATATCCATTGTGGTTTTGATTTGCATTTCTCTAATGATTGGAGATGTTGGGCATGTTTTCATATGTATGCTGGTCATTATTCTGTCTTCTTTTGAAAAGTTTCTGTTTATGTCCTTTGCCTGTTTATTGATGGGGTTGTTTGATTTTTTCTTGTTGATTTTTTTAAGTTCTAGATAGATTCTTGTTATCAGCCCTTTATTGGATGTGTAGAGAGCGAATATTTTCTCCCCCTCTGTAGGCTGTCTATTCACTCTAATGTGTGATCCCACAGCGAATTTCACCTCTGCACTCCTTATGTTAGGTTGTTTTTATATTTCATATGTTAATTTTTTATTATATTTTACTCACTGGATTATGTGCTCCTAGTAAGTATTCCTCATACGATTTAGCTCTATAATATGTAAATTTATATAATCAGTGGATGTTTTTCGGATGGATGAATGAATACATACAAAAATGGATAAATAAACTTATTCATATCCGTAAAGAAGGGAATTACAAAGAATGTCTCACAAGGTTGGTACAAGAAACAATTAGGATATACTGAATAAAAGTGCTTTGTAACTTGAAAAAAAAAAAGAAAGAAAAACTTCTATAGATGGCTTTGCTGTATCTAGTTTCCTTCAAGAAGGTAAAGATAAGAAATTTAATTTTCTTATTAATATTTATATATTAAAACATATTCTATAAAATAAAATGTTTGTAGCACACCTATTTATAATTCAAGCAACATTATATTATAAGCTGTAGTTCTTGTTTAAAATGTAGCCTAAAAGATTAAATGTAATTTCTAAACTTTAAAATATATTTTTGAGATTAACCAGGCTTATTGTGTATTAATTGAAAAACACATCTAATTTTTTCTTTAGAACAAAATATACATGATATTAATTATTTCAGAGCATGTTTTAAAATGTTACACTGTGCTCTATTTTAAGGCTTTTTTTTAAAAATTAATGAGTAACAGCTCATTTGACATTGAATATTTTGAATTATTGGAAAACTTCCAAGTTTGCAATCTGTTCTTCTTTAAAAAGAACGTAAAGAACAAAATAAAGCATCTTTAAATGTCATTTGATTAATAAAATATAGCTTTTATAGAATCTTGAGCTTAATTGGATTCCTGGCATTGCTGAACTCTGATTAAATGCATTTGGGTCAATATTAATTGGTTTAACTATGGAGTGTACATCATTGAGTCATTTATGGTTGGATGAATTACATCCCTTGCAGTTTTTTGGGGGGAGTACAAATTTCTTTCTCCTATATTATTGAATAATGTTTCACATCAGCTGCTTAAATGACAATCAGAGTTTAAACTCAAAAGATTATATAACTGGTATACATCATAGCCAATGATTCATAGATGATAAATGACTAGGCAAGCCATAATTTATAGACTTTTCTTAGTTATGCTTATATTGTTGTCTTTTTAAAAAATTCTTTTTGTATATACACAGGAAAGAAATATTCATGTGCATATTCTAATATACTATCTTGTGCCGCCTTTCAAGAAGAGGAAATACCCACCAGTTGTCTGACCTGGGTTAAGAGAAATTTAAGCTTACTGTCTCTTGGAAGATGACAAGGCTAGCTCATATTTGCATTAATTCTTTCTGTTCATTCCAAACAATGAACAAAAACAATGTTTGGTAAAAGTACTTTGTGAAATAAGATGTGTGGGTACTTCAACCTGGACTTACCCCCGTGGTTGATGCTATTTTACTGTCTCTACATATTTTAACATTTATCTATTTAATGCATATCAAAATATGTTTTATACCACCAAACATTTATACCAGAGGATTTATCATTATAATATTATTCAATCCATATTACTATTCTTGCCTCTAAAATAGTATTAATCTTATTTTGGGGATAGAGTTAAATGATCTTTCCATGTTTATACAACTAAGAGATTGTTTGTGATTACTCACCATGATTTATTTCTCTCCCTAAGCCCAAGCATATTTTCTTTTGTCCTACTGTCTTAGATAGATCACATAGCAATATGAAATAAGCACTGCGTATCATTTAATCTTACTAAATTCATGTTTTAAAGATAATATAATATTCAAACTGTTTATTTCTTTATAAAGCAGAGTGTGTGTGAGGTGTCAAACATCCTATTCCTGATACATAGGAATACATGTGAATTCTGTGATAAAGTATGCATTTACAGTCTCGGATAAATGTAGATTTAAGGCAAGTTGTCAGACCTCTTCTAACTCTGATTTACAATCCAGATCACTACAACTCTGAATGGACAGAGGACCAGCTTTACAAACATTTTTTTCTGATAAGCAACTGCAGACCTTAAGTCAGTTTCAGCTATTAATAGTTTATGGAGGTCACGCACAAACTGTCTTTATGCTGTATAGTTCACTATTATATGTAAAGAGCCAAATTCCAGTTGCTAAAACCCCACCCCATGGTGAACATGAGATGTATGTTACATATGTGTTTATCCCTTGTGCCTATGCTTGGCTCCCCTCATAAATCTGCATAGCTTTCCCCCAAACCTGCTGAATAGGTATGAATTTATTGTGTATTACAGACCCTACAACACCTAAAACCCAACCTGCCTCTTCCCTCTTCAAAGAGAAAGCATCTTCCATCTATACCGGAGACTCTCTCTTCCGAGTGTGCAAACTGATATCATCAATAAAGTTCCCGTTTTTACTGTTTAGACACTCTGATGGCCTTTTAGATAACAGCCCTATTCCTGGCATGTTGTTCATCATCTGTCACATATGAGGGCCACGGAAAATTTCTAGTGAATGAACAAAAGCCTTTGCTCTTTAAGGTAAAATTAAGGGTTCAGACCATCACTGAGACGGAAACAAATATATTTGTTTTTCATTCTGTAACACACATGCTATTTCTCACTCCGCTCCCAAGCCTTCAGCATGCAATGTTTGTGACATAAGAGTAGCCTCTAAGTCCTTAGAACATATAGAGGGAGGTTTTCCTCTGGCACTAAGACTAGTCACTGGCTTTATTTATTCATCACACTATATTATCCTAATTCTTACCCTTTGATTTGTGAATAAGGAAAATAATTACTAGTCAATTGTTAATCAGAGACTTCTCCAGCTGGAAGGAAATTGTCCTACTAGAGCTATATTGGTTTACTTTCTTTCTTATTAAATACAGTACTCAGAAGTAGTGTCTTCCTGTGAGGCACTAATTTGGCAATGATCAAGCTAGTAGTCTTTAACTTATGGATAGCAGAAACCAACAAAAATAAGGTTTGTTGTCAGTTGCATTTTTCCTTGCTAGAGGCAATTGATTACAGAATTCACCACAGTTTAAGAGTGTTTGAAGATCTTCAGCATCAAGATCAACAAAATAATGTGTGTTCTCTGTCTTATTCAGTATTTCTGTTTCTGCTAGCACAATAATTTTACTCTTGGTGGACTGCAACTCAGTCATTCTATTATCATATATCTTGGTCTAAGCACAGTATCTAACATTAAGTGAAGGAGAGTAGTAAATAAGTATTTATTAAATAAATGTTCTCATGTGACCTTTCTTAAGAGAAGCAGTGATACGAAAATTGAAAACATAGTCGAAATCCAATTTCAGTTCAGTTTTCATGGAGAAGTTTGAGTCTACTTATTAAATGAATATTCAACATATTCTACAGAAAAAAGAGAAATCACTGTTATTTCTCCAGTTGTTTTAGATGCAGAAGTAAACCAACAACAATAATTAAACAAAAAATATTAAATAAAAATAAATAGCCAAATTCACTTCAAAACAAAACCCAATGTTTTGGAATATATGTATGTAAAAATAAGTTACCTTACCTCTGATTTGAGTGGTGCCATATTTTTAGAAAACAACCTCAGTGAAAGATATCTTGCTGGACATCACGAGATACAAGTCTAAGAAATAACTTCTGAGAGTGCTTGTACTATTTACAGCTCTGTGTTTTGAGAGCCCGAGGTAATTTGGGGTTCTAGTATTAGAGTGGCATGGTGGTTAGCAACCCTGCCTCCCCTAATGGGAAGTTAAGAGGAGCTGAACATGGGTGTTCACACCATGCCTTTCACAGGATACTTCTATTACCTGGCCAACAGCCTAATATCTAATTGTCTGACCGGAGATCAGGGAGTCCCTCAGGTGAGAAACTTGTTTATCCTGGAAGATGCCTTATGGCTCTTATCTGACCGTTGTTCTGGCACTGAGAACCTTACTTTGTATTCCCCCCAGTATCCCAAGGAAAACTTGGCCTGGGGAAGCCCCTGGTCAGATGAAAGGTGCAAATGCAACATGCCATCATGGTAGGAAACAAGTTCAAAGACTTTTACTCAGTGATGCTGGGCTAGGAAGGTGTAGTGAGTTGGGAGGGCAGGTCCCTCCCTCTCTCCCCAGGTCACAAGAGGTAGGAATGAAAAGTCAGGCAGACAGAGAGAAGAGAGCATGGCAATTAGCAGTATACATAAGGGAATAGGGTATGGGTTATTTTAAGTCCACAAGCAAACGCCTGAACGGATCTTTAAAGGAAGGGTGGGAAAGGGTGAAGCCCAGTCTGGTAGGTGAGGGAGATGAGGCTAATTTCTGATCTCTGTCCACTATCTAGAGCCAGTTGGGTGCTGAGTAGAACTAGAAGCTGTGTCAAAGGTGACTGAGCCCTGCTTCCCGTGTGAGAAAGCTAAACTTGTATTCAAAATAGATGCCCAGGCAACGTTAAGTTATAAGGATTCGCGACACCCTGAGATTTCATTTCCTTATGTCTTAGTTAGGTTCATGATCTGCTATGGCATACTCCTATTTGCATGAAAGAATGTAAGGAATGTGATATTTGCTTTATAAACTACAAGATCTGGTAGAGTGTTAGCTATACCTTGTGTTGTGTGGTAGAATGACTAGTGACTTCCGAGTCGGAACTTCCGAGTTCTAGCCATGGAGGCCTCTGGGAAAAATGACTTAATGACGCTGAACCATTCTTTTGTCATCTCTTAAATGACAAGATACCATTAGCAATTCTTTCTAGTCATCATACTCTCTGATTCCAGCTGGAGATAGGGTTTTGAAACTTTAAACCAAATGGCATAAGCCTCATCCATTCCATAGAACTGTCTAGAATCATTTTAAGGATCAATCTTAGTGTCTCTCTTTCAAAGACTCTTCCCTAGAGAATCACAGGGCAATTTTACAATTTTTATATGTGATTTAATAGCCATTCCTGGGGGGGAAGCCTACTGATGAGAGGAAGAAAAAAAAAAAAGAACACCAAGTGGCCTGTTTATTCTTATTTCTCCACCTTTAATTCATCTGAATGTTCCCTGCACAGCATGGGTTATTTATCAGAACCTGTAACACTATGCTTAGGAATGGTATCTTAGAATAAAAGCCAGAGTTAAGTTATTCTTAAGATTAAAAACCAGAATAAATGGTATTTATTTTTTATGAGAATTATAAAGTTAGAGGAAAATAGGCAGTCTTATAAAATCCTTAAAGATAATTAGAAAAGTAAAAAAAGAAAAAAGAAAAAAATATCTTATATCACAAAGGAGAAGTTGAGTTGAGAGTAAAAATGACTTTTAGAGGGGAGAAAATAAGGTATTTAACACAAGACTGGCCTGTAAGGGGTTGCTGCTAATGTATTCATAATATTTAATTCCCACAGACTGTCATAAAGCTGATTAACTATAATCAGGAATCTGATGTTTGCCAAGTATTGTACAGCCCTTTCCTTGGTGTGCTTTATTTAAGAGATTAAATAAGTATTGGGCCACTGTTTACATATATAAATCCAAACAGAAAATCTTTACACATCCACCACAGCAAGCATTTTCCATACACCGTCATAATTTATCTAAGCACTCATATATTTAGATCCATCCTGGTCTTTTATTTTCTCTGAATTTATAGTGTCAGGTCAAAGTTTTGACACACAGTTGCTTTTAGCCGAGTTGTCTGTTTTATTAAAAATAATATAATGCACATACCATACAATTCACCCATTTTGAGTGTACGATTCACTGGTTTTTAATATATTTACAGAATTGTACAGCCCTCGCAACAATGAACATCTCCATCACCACATAAGGAGAGTCTAAAATCATCATCGGTCACTCCCCATTTCCCACCAGCCTTAGGCACTCTCCAATCTACTTTCTGTCTCTATAGATTTGCCTATTCTGAATATTTCATATAAATTGAATCATGCAATTGTGGTCCTTTGTGACCAGCTTCTTTCAATTAGCATTTAATGCTTTTAAGATTCATTCATGTTGTAGCATTGTCAGTATTTCATTTATTTTTATTGCTGAATAATATTCCATTCTATGGATATATCACATTTTGTTTATCTATTCATCAGTTGATGAACATTTGGGTTGTTTCCTGTTTTAGGCTATTATGAATAATATTGCTATTTTAGAACTGATTTGTCCTCTTAAAGTTGAGTGAGTCAACCTGGCTTACTTAGACTTGAATCACTCCTCTGTGACCGAACACTCTTACTTCCAGTGTTTAGGACTCCTTTAAAACTGAATTTGAGAGATCGTTTTGAGGGTGGTTTGTAAATTACTATACTGTAAAAATAACTGGTGTCCCTCTCTGGGCACTATAGTGTTTGAAGCTCAGAAGAGGCTGTTTTCCGTTCACAAAGAGGTCTCCCTTTCATGAATATCCATATCCTTAAGATAAATGTACGGACTTAGAGGGCTTGATGCTCTTTATGAAAATATTAAAAAATCACCAAAACAATAATGATAGCCACCTCATACATTCATCATATGGACCGTAATTTTCAACAAAGATGGAAAGACAGGCAGTATTAATGAACATAAATGAAAGCATATCCCAGGCTAATTAAAGCAGGAAAAAAATCTTCTTTTTGTGTGTCCAGCAGTTAATTTACTAATTAGCATTATAATGATTCTAAGGAGACTAGGATCTGCCACTAAAAAGTCCCCCAGAAGGCCCGTTTTAATAAAAAGGGGAAGGAAGTAGCTGCCCAGCTGACTTAAGGGCATCTAAAAGAATATCTGAATGGTAGGATTACAAGTTAACTTGGGGTTAAGGGAAATTCAATACTTTTGCTTTTTACTTATCTTAAATCATTGTCTTGAGCAATCTATTTCTCTTGTTTTCTTCACCTTCATTTCTATCATCTCTTCTTTAATATATAAACCACAATGTTCACAAAAGATACTTTACCCATTCATTAGCAATCTAGACAGGAAGAGAAAAATTAGGTATCAATTATGTAATGAATTAAAAGAATCGTATTTCCAGCCAAGCAAAGAGAAAAACACCGTATAAAAATGCATATCTTCTGTTTTTGAATCAATATTATCAAAACCTAATAAGCTCTCTCAGTTTCACTCCAGCCCCTGGACAGTTCTGAGATGAGTCAATGAGCAACTAGTAAGCTCATTCTGAATTTCTATATTCAAGAGTATTAAATTAGAAATGGCTCAATAAGGGGAGGTGTTACATGCTCCATGAGTCTGAAAGGGATACTTAATTGAGCGACTAAGCTGACTGCTTTGGCTGTTCTGAGAGCAATGGCTGCATCAATAGGAAGAAATAAAGATTTTATAATTCCAAGAGCTTTGTGTGGAAAATTGAAGGGGAATATTAATGCTTTAAAGAACTGTATTTATTTTTGACTTCCTAGTAGTAAACTAAAGCCTCGTTAAAATTCATCTTAAGGGATCTTAATGATTCTTTTTTATTGCTGTTGCTTGTTTTTAACTGATGTTTTTGCCCCGCATTTTTGTTTTTCAAACCTATAGAAAATCCCAAAGAGTAGTTCAATAAACACCCATATACCCGCTACTTAGTTCTTCAATTAATATTTTGCCACCTTTGCTTTATTTCTTTCTTATTATAGATAGATGATAGATAGATAGATAGATGATAGATGACTAACAGATAGATGAATGATGATAGGTAGATAGATAGATGGATACACAGATTTAGATAGTTTTTTTGTGGAGCTATTTTAAAGTGAGTGGCAGTCATTATAACATGTTACTGTGAAAAAAAATCAGCATGTATTTCCTAATGTCAACTACATTCTCCTATAAAAGCTAAATAGAATTATCACACTCAAGAAATCTATTTCCTATCCCTTTGTGGTTGAAAAAAAAATATTATTATATTACTATTATCTGATATTCAGTCATTATTTAAATTTTTATAATTTTCCCAAACATATTCTTGATAGTTGTTGTTTTTCTTTGATTCATAAGTCAATAATATTTTATGCATAAAATTTAGTTGTTATGTATCTTTAATTTTCTCTAATCTAGACTATTGCCTCCCCTATATTTTGTCTTTAATAACATCTTATGACAATTTTGAAGAGTTCAGAAAAGTTTTGTTCATTTTTAGAAAGCCTCCCGATTTATTTTCCATTATTTGCCTCATGATTTGGTGCAGATTAAATATTTCTGGCAAGAATACTATATAGGTGATGTTTTGTCTCTTTTATCATTAAAGACTGTTTGATAATCTTTTCCCACTTCAGGCCATTCATATTTATTGGTAACTATGCACATAAGTGTTCTTGGCATTCCTCTTCATTATTTTCTACACTCTTACCTTTTTAAATGTGTTTTCTTTTGAGCACATTCTTCTTTTATTACATAATGTTTTATTTTAGTGATTCATCCTCTTTGACAGGCATGTTATTATTTCTATCTAATTTCTCAAACATTCATATTCTTATTGCTCATAAAATTCTAACCTATGAAGCATTGGTTTTCTACAGTTCTATCACTTTGATAAATAAATTTTTATATGCCTCATATAAACTTTTAATTTATTGTTGCTTGTAGAAAAGACTCCCATGTTGAACATTAGCAGTTTCTCTAAATTTCCTGGTATTTAGTATCCAAACACAGATCTGTCTACATCCTGGTCTTTTTATATACTTAAAAAACAGTTTATGCCATTTTAAACATCAGACCTTATCTTGAAATGAAAAGTGAAGTACAAAATATTCATTAATAAATTCATTAGTAAGTTAATAAATAAATAGGATCCTATAGGTTTGTAGCAGATTGTCAGCTATTATAAATTCCAAATTCATAAGATGACTTCAGAAAGTCAAAATGACTTTCATGTTTACAAAAATTTTTGTTCTCATTTTAATAGATTGATTTAATATTACAGTACTGATAATTCTCTTGAATACTGAGGACTATTTTTAAAATAGGATATTCAAATGACAATGACATCAGATTTTTTTCCCTCTGATTAAAGAGTCTAACTTTAACCTAACCAGTTCTAATTAATTTATGGTAGAGCTAACTGAAATGTTATGACAAATGCGATCAGATGAAACTCTTTGTATAATAAAAGGAAGTGATAACCATGCGGATATGAAGTCTTACTATGTCACAGATATACAGAGACCCAGTGACATCTGAAACAAAGGTTCTCAAGGTGTAGGATTTTCCGTCATTAGAAATGTGTGTCTAACGTGTGGACTCCAAGTAGATTTGGTATAATTCCTTCTTTTTCTTCACTTCTTAGCCAGGTAACAAACAATGGATATGTGTTGTGTATGCATTTGTGTGTGTATGTGTGTGTTCGTGTATATGGTGTTTTAAATTTTTCCTATCAATTCTATCTTTTTGTACCCAGGGGTTTCTTTTTGTGTTGTCCCCCTTTGTGGAGGCTTTTATGTTTTATCTAGCCCTATTCAGATATGATGAGCTGTATCATTCAAATATAATTTCAATATAGAAATTAAGCCTTAAAATTATTTTCCAGTTTTGTTAACTATTTTTATTGAATGTCATTTTAATAATAATTTATTAATTCCACATCTTTTTATGTGATACTTTTTACGCACTCTTCAAGAAGACACAATTCTTACCCTTGAACTTTTGATCCTGTCAAGAAATAAATTAGGAAATCCACTTGCAAATTCCTGTGAACTGAACAAAAAAGTGCAAAGAAGCCATAAACAAGGAAGTGATTGATGATGTATTAGGTTAGTCATAAAAGGTTTACTTAACTAATATTTGTGCCTTAATCTTTATTTTTTACTAATAGTTCCTCTTTTCACAACTTGTTATCTGATAAAATAAGAACCTGGAGGAAATAGATTTCATATTTTTCTTCAAACCTTGTCGTGAAAACACAACAGATTATGTCATGTTACAGCTAAGTTGTGTTGTTTTCTTCCAAAGCAATACTGCTGCGTTGCCTTTCAATCATTCGTCTTACTGGAGTCTGAAATTTCCACCAACTACAATTCCTATTGGAAGGACCTTCTTCCTGTATTCATCTCTCTTTTTTATTAATCATATAAACTTTCGAATTTTTATTCCTTGGGAAGGTTTTCTTGAATAATTAAAAGAACAGCTAGTCATTTATCTAGTTGCTCATCCTTATTTTTTTTTCTTCTTTTATTTTGTTTTCTTTTTTCTTTCTTACTGCTTTCCACGCTAAACTCACTACCCCTTTACTCCAAATGGCTTATGCAATACATACAAAATTTCATCTGTTCTGTGAGAAATCATCTCATTTCATTTTTACAGAATTACTAAATTGCATGAAAGAATTATAAAAAAATTATAAATTATACATATTAAATTTATTAGTTCTTGTCCTGTTAAATATTTTTTAAATTCATCATTTAAGTATAAACAGAAAAGGCTCACTTCTAAAAATTGGAACATTCATTAATAATGCTGACAAAGAGAAATAAGATTGGTTTGAAAAAAAGAAACACACATATATTGATATATGTACGAGATTTTGCAAGAATGGATACAAAGGAAAATCTATTTAAACAAAATCTAACAAGGCATGGTGACATAATTTAAAATAGGAGAAAATTAAATCTTGATTCTATTGCCTTATATTGACAGAGACAGGAGACAGTCAAATAGATTTAAAAAAAAAAACAGACACACTTCTTAAAGTTTATTCTGATTTTCTAATGAGTATAGACTAGAGTGAGTAGTGTTTTTTTATTTACTAGAAGCTTTTAGTGAATTTTTAAACATGCAAAATCAGCCATAAACCAGAGAATACAGAACTAAATTGCTCCTACATTAAGGTGAGAGGGATTCTAAGCTTCCAGTGGCAGTGTGAGGGAACATAGGCAGACCCGAATAGATAACTTAGCAGTAAAATCAACTGCATCTGGGGATGATGGACAAGGCCTCCTAGGTTCTCACTTGCACAGCTGGATGGAGAGTGGTACCATTCACTGAGAAATACTGGTTAACAATCTCTGCTCTTACGCAGGCTCCAAGCCACAGAGAGCTGACCCCAGGAAATAGCCTTAACAAACTGGTTTAATGAATGTGGAAAACTCAGCCTACTTTTAGTTTTTTTCACTCTATAGAGATATCTGAATAGTTTTGTCTACGCCTTTTCTAGGATATTTGTCCATCTGGTACACAAGACCACACATTGGAGTAGTCACGGTATACTCAAAAACTATAAATGCCTACACTTACATATATCATCTATCTTTAAATCTATCTTTTATGTTTCTAAGTATCTACAGTCTGGACTCCTTGCTTCTGATGCTAATGAAATTCTCAGAAGGTTCATCTGAAAATAAACACACCCAGAAATATTTCTCCTTCAGACGCAAAAGATCTGAGGGATCTTTATCAGTTTAAGCATAATATTTCATTTACATCTTCAGAAATAATAAGGCCAGGTATGGTAGACATAGCATCATCCCTTTCTTTTTCTATGTTTCTTTTTCTCTTTTAATGTGCTGAGCACAACCAGAAGTCTAGGTAGGCACAGAGCAGCTGAAGTCATTGCTGTCTCTAAAAACTTTCTTCACATTCACAACCATTTCATCATCCTTACAGATGACATGTTGACATTATGGTTATTAGCGCTGTGATTGAAAGACATTAGTGGTCACAGTATGAAAGCAAGACTGCAAGACAAGTAGAGAAAGTGAACCTGAGTGTTTTATTTCCTGGTAGCCCACCAGTGAGTGTGAAAGCTTCACCCCCAGATTTGCCACCCCCAATCCTTCATCCCACTCTCCCCAGATAATAGAATCTGTCTGTACCTCTGAACACCACATTTATACTATTCAACGCTTATACATTGTCCCTGTCAAAGCAGGGGGAAAAACCCCCTTTAATATAGATTGTCTTTGGCAGACTAATCATTCCATAGACCAGTGTAAATTATTCTCTAAAATAGTTGAAGGAAGCCACAGTGACAAACAGGCTAGGGCACATCTGTCTCTGCAGAGCTGAAATTGTTACTGCTGAGCGAAATCTTCTGTATTCTCCTCACATCATTGCACCCATGGAGTACCGCACAAATATCCTTGTCAAATCAAATAAAAATAACATTTCTCTTTCGATTGCATTTATTGCATGATGCTGCATAGTGATTTACCTTCTTATGCCAGATGCTCTTTTCCCAGACTCTTTCACTTTGCCTCTTTTCAGAAATTCTGACTTCTAGCCACTTCACATTTTTATAACTGTCCACAGTCCTGACTTTGTTTCATCCTATAACTTGTTTCTGCTTCATGCTGTTTCATTAACTTTTTCTTTATTTCCGTATAAAGACTTTGAGCCTGAAGCTATGTCTGCACATGATTATAGATTCTCGTGTGGCTTTAAAAAATGAGTGTGGCCAGGCTCGATGACTGAAGAAATAAAAGTTATTGAGGTATGAGACTGAATCTGCAAGAAGACTTATGCAAACTCAAAAAATGTGTTGGTCAAATAGTCTGCCTCCTTCACTTGTAGATAATTTATGAGGCTTGAATAACAACTGAGACACTTCAGAGCTTCTGGTGAAATGACGTCTCTCACTAAAGGCTCTTCAGAAAGAACACTGATAGTCTTGTTTGCAAAACAAAAATACTACTCTTTTCAACTGAGTTATTTACATTCTTCCATTCACCTGCACCCACAATTGTTAGATAGCATTTATACATTTTCCTTCATTTTAAAATTAAAATGTTCACCCTCATGCTGTGCTATAGCTAATGTGGCACATGTCTGAGTTTGCCCTGCTGTCCCAGAACCACATCCACTTTAGGATTTGTCCCATAATTTTGTATTTTTATGCATTATTATTGATATTAATACTTGCATTAAAATAAATGCAGATAAGCTTGGTATAACTTCCTATTTTTCCTGCTAACTTGTACAAGTTTCCTGTCTAGTAGTGTGTAAGAAGAATGTGCGATGAAAAACTTTCATACTTTAATATGTGACAAAATGTGAAAGATAACAAGAGCTGACCTATCTTTATTTTTACCCTTTCTAGACAGATTTTAGTTAGCTTCTTACCTTAAATGGTAGCATGAAGGGAACTTATGGATAAAACAAAGTATGCTTGTACAGGACTGGAGTAGGATAACCGACTTCTTCCAATCTCCTTTAGCGGGAAGAGAAGTACTCTAGCCTGTAACAGGGGGCCACTTGGTGTAACAGGCAGTCGTGCTATCCCATGGTGGCAGTCTGTAAGATGTCTAGTTGCGAGGCTGACAGTCTTTTGGAAGAGTCAAAAATGGTGGGAAGTAATAGGTTAGATGTAGAAACAAATGCAAGCAATAGGATGAGCATCCCTGTCTCCGAACATAGGATAGTCTGAATGTCTTACTATTGGGGATTTGTAACCTATTGTGAGGTATAAAACTGTAAAACCAAAATAACTTCTTCATTTTATCATTTGGTAATGCTTTTTATTCTATTAAAACCAGTTTTGCATCAATAAACTAAAAACTGTGAAACATCACATTAACAAAAAATTAATCCTGAATTTCTGTTAATGAAGAATATTGTAAAAATATACAAATAAAAGCAAAATAAGCAAGAAAAATCATTAAAATAAACAAAGAGCAAAAATAAACAAGCAAGACTACATCAAACTAAAAAACTTCTGCACAGTAAATGAAACAATCAACAAAATGAAAAGACAACCCATGGATTGGAAAAAAAAATATTTACAAACCATATATTTGATAAGAAGTTAATACCCAAATATATAAGAAACTCATGCGACTCAAGAGCAAAAAATTAATTCATTAATTAATAATTAAATAATTTGATTAAAACTGGGGAAAGAATCTGAATAGATATTTTTCCAAAGACTACATACAAATGGTCAAAAGATATATAAAAAGTGCTCACCATCACAAATAATTAGACAAATACAAATCAAAACCACAATGAGATGTCACCACATACCAGTTATGATGGCTGTGATCAAAAAGACAAGAGATAAGAAGTATGAAAGAAGGTAACACTTGTATGATATTGACAGGAAGGTAAATTGGTACAGCCATTATGAAAAACAGTATGGAGGCTCCTCAAAAAATTAAAAATAGAACTACCATATGATCCAGCAGTCCTTTTTATGATTATAATACTCAAGGGAAATAAAATCAGCACCTTGTACAGTTATCTGTGTTTCCATGTTTATTGCAACATTTTTCACAATAGCCAAGATAAGGAAATAATCTAAGTGTCTGTGGTAAGATGAATGGATAAAGAAATTGTGGTATATATGTGTATACACACACACACACACACACACACACAAAGGAATATTATTCAGTTTTTAAAAAGGAGATCAATGCCATTTGGGACAACAAGGATGAACCCGGAGGACATTATGTTAAGTGAAATAAACCAGACACAGAAAGAAAAATACTGCATGATGTCACTTATCTAAAAGAAGTTGAATACATGGAAATAGATAGTAGAACAGTCATTACCAGAAGTGGAGAGTGGGGGGAAATGCGGAGATATAGGTCAAAGAATGCAGAGCTGCAGTTATATTGGATGACTAAGCCTAGAGATATAATGTACAGATATGAGGACTATAGTTAATAATATTGTATTCTATACCAAAGATTTACTGAGGGTAGACTTTAGGTGTTCTTACCAAAAAAAAAAAAAAACAGTTTAACTTTGTGAGGTGATGGGTATATTAATTTGCTTTACTGTATTATTTCATTATGTATATCAAAACATCATGTTGTACACCTTAAATATATACAAGAAAAAAGAATATTAATGAATATGAAGCTTGCACAGAATGTTGACAATTACCACCCAGCACGGAGGCCACAGTGTTATCATTGACTGCAAAAGAACCAGAAGAAAGGATTGCATAATACCATACTCTTCAACACTTTGTGGTTATTTAAGAAGACTTTTTCAGGCTGACAGCTTACTTCATGAAGCTTTAAAAAGTGGACTTACACATATTCTGTAAGCGTAACTTTTCATTTATATTAAATGAATGTTTTCTAATTTAACAATACATACTTTTTATTCTAAGATTTTTTTGCAAATACATAAAATGGAGTTATAACTCATACTGTATTAATTCTGTTAGCAGGAGGTGAATTTAGTAGAGTTAAAGAATCCAATAAACTAAGTTAACCAGTTAATTCTAACACTTCAAATTTTTCCATCAATTCATGAAATCGAAATAATTTAAAGGTGAGAGATCTTATGTTATTGTGACTAAATGTAAATTAAGTTTGAAAACTTACCGTTGAAGTTTTTTTGGTTCTTTTCTTTTTTTTTGCAATGATCATCACAACATAAATTTCAGTAGGACATAGTCATGGTAAAAATAATATTCTTACTGAATTAAGAAAGTAAGGGACTAAAATGTACTTGGAAGTGGTCATGTTCACAATAATAAATAATGCCTGCAAACAAGCAGTGCTATTTAAACTAAAAGCTGTAATTTGACAGAGTAGGGTAGCAAATACTTAAATATATACAAAATAATTAAATTGTAAAATTTTATGATGGAGCTGTTACCGAAATGTTTTGCTATTTAGAAAAAGACTATACACTTTTGCTGTCCATTATTAATCAAATTTTAGAAATGCTTAAGATTTTAAATAATTACCATCATGAGCACTATGCACTTGCTTTGAAATTATTGTAATTGTGTACCTACTTTAAAGGTGTTGAAAATTTTCACTTGAAAAAAATTTTTTAAAGACTACTTCTGTAATTTGTGGAAAACAAAAATTGCAAATAAGAAAATTTTGAAGTTTATTCCTACTTCAAAGGAAAGTAAGAGGCCAGGTGTGGTGGCTCATGTCTGTAATTCTAGCACTCTGGGAGGCTAAGGCGGGAGGATCACTTGAGCTCAGGAGTTAGAGACCAGCCTGAGCAAGAGTGAGACCCTGTCTCTACTAAAAATAGAAAAATTAGCCAGATGTGTTGGGGCAGGCCTGTAGTCTCAGCTACTTGGGAAGCTGAGGCAGGAGGATTGCTTGAGCCCAGGAGTTTGAGGTTGCTGTGAGCTAGGCTCATGCCACTGCACTCTAAGTTGGGTGACAGAGGAGAAAGATTCTGTCTCAAAAAAAAAAAAAAAGAAAGAAATGGAAAAATAACAAATGATGAGAGCTCAAGCAGTGTACAAAACCAAAATTTAGAATTTAATTTTATTAATTGTACATGTGAATATCTTGGATATAAAAATAATCTTTTGATTGAGTTCATATTTTTATCTACATAAATTTACAATGGCAACTACAATGGAATGAAATGAAAAGGCCTATATAAATTTTGCTGAATCTATGTAAGGCAAAACTTTGCAAAAAACTTCAATAGAAGCAACTAATTTAAAAAGTTTTTGGTTATAAAAGTATTTTCACATGTAGACACCACAAGTAGACATGCAAAAATAGTATCAATGAAAATATCCGGGCTGAAATATTTGCACATTTCAATGCGAAACTATAAAATTGGGAATATCTTCCATTTAGTATAATCTTCTAGTAAGGACCT